>JAZKLR010000259.1:187500-491767 GCA_037103525.1 Ganaspis brasiliensis | reverse complement strand
AATAGCCATTTTTCTCAGTGTAGTTTTTCAACATATGGAACATGAGCAGTTTCTAAAAACACCACTATAGATACATACTTTTCAATCTGCTCCTAAAAGTTACGCGATTTCCAAAAGTTCCAAGACCATCCAACACTGAGGCTGTTTACACCACCTTACATAAAGTAAGTTACTTAAAATAAGGCATACTTAAATCGTGTTACATACATATATTCGAGTCTGCGCAGAACACCAGTGCCCAGGTTTGCCAACATTATATTTGACATATTTATATTCCTAACCTCTAAATCAAAGGTTAGAAAATCGAACCTGCCAATATGAATCTAATATAATGTTGGCAAACCTGGGCACTGGTGTTCTGCGCAGACTCGAATATATTTATGTAACACGATTTAAGTATGCCTTATTTTAAGTAACTTACTTTATGTAAGGTGATGTAAACAGCCTCACTGTTGCGTACAGGGGCGGCGGAAGCAGTATGGATGGTATGGAGCATTCCATACCTGATATGAATCCTGGTATGGAATTCCATACCTGAAAATTTGGAAAATTAACACTCCCCACTCTTCTCCCTTTTCATTTCCCCCTTCATTCTTCCCCCACTACCAAAAAATCCATACCTCAAAAATGTTGGTTCCGCCGCCCCTGGTTGCGTACGTTGGATTTGGGGTAAACGAATTGATAATATAACATTTTTTGTTGTTTAATATTGTAGGTTTAAAAAAATGTAAGGATTAAAACAAAAAACAAAATTATTTTTATCTTCTTTACGATTAAGTGTTGTCTCCAAAAATAAACAATTCTTTAATTCGAGCTTTAGTTAATAATTTAGTTAACAAAATACTAATAATTATTCAATGGTTTGACACAAAATTTTACTACATTGGTACTAAAGTATGATATTTTTATTTCTTATGAAGTAGAAAACGTAAATGAGGAGCACTTTTTCAAAACGTGATAAATCAATTTATATGAATGTATAAAGTTACATCTGACAAAAATAGAAGATTATACAGGAATGCATGGTTTTTTATTTTTTACATTACGGGAAAACTGCCCTACGGTGGATAGCCATTCCAAGAGTGGATAACTTCAAATATTTTACAAATTATTCATTATACGAAAACACATCTTAGAAATCTATAATAAATATTAATTGCTTAATAGTTTAATCATTATTATGATTGAAATTTATAGATTATTTCGTAATTATTTAAAGTTATCCACTGTTGGAATTGCTATCCACCATAGGTCAGTTTCCCCTACAGTCGTTTTCTGTGTATTTTTGTCCGCTGAACTCGATCCCCAGACTCAAAGTTGACCAGCACGTCAGGATTTTGAGAAGAGTGGGGGGGGGGGGGGGTAAGTGTACAGACAACGTGGTTCTGGAGACTTCCACGATTTTTTTTCTCATTACTCTGACGTGCTAAAAACTTCCGTGAGGTCCTAAATTAAAACTTGAAACACATACTTTAAGACCCTACAATGCGCAAGACAAAAAATTGGAAATTTGGAGAAAAATGGGGGTTAATATCCCAAAATACGTGTTTTTGAGGGTTTTCCTCAAGATTGTTTTTCTCACGAACTTGACGTGCTATATGAGTCTTCCACAAAGTTTTAAATTAAACCTTGATACGTTAACATTATGACCCATAAGCGCAAGATTAAAAACATTAAGAATTTTAAAAAAGGGAGTAGAGACCACAAAAATATATTTTGGTTATTTTTTGGGTTTTTACTTCCACTTTTATCAAACCTGAAATTAAAACTGAAACTTTTTTCAATCCGCCATAATAATATTAGTTAACCAGCTGCTGCCTAGATGTACTGGCTATTGACCGCTGACTAGATTTCATGGTTAGTCGATAGTCTGGAAGGATTGAAAGCTAGACTGGGTCTAGCCAGAGCCAAGAAATTTTTGTTGACGCGAACAATGGTGTTATTTGTTTTTTAAGCACCGAAAAAAATATCTTCTTCTTTTCAGCGAAATCCACTCATTTTGATGCTTTTTTTCCTCTACATTCTACAATATTGTATCTAAATGATTCCCCTTGTTTTAGAAGGATGTTATTCTCATCAAAATGAGAGGAACTTTCCTCTCATAGGGTAAACTTTTTCACTTTTACACTTAATTTACTTTAAATCATTAAAAGAAAGTTAAAATCACTAACTACCTTCATTGATTCACATAAAGAAAGGAATATAGGTTATATTGGTCTTTTACTTTAATTTCACATTCGTACACAAACAAATAATGAAGTCAAAATATTATTATGTGCACAGAACACTAAAATATTATCATCCAGTCTTAAATCTTTTAAAACACATTGTAAATTGTCTTCCACAATCGAAAACTAAAGGTAAATAAATAAACGTTAAAGCTGACGACGCGACGCGATACCAGGCGCGTAGGAGCGAATTTTTTCTGGGGGGGCAAAAAGCTAAAGATGACGTGTATATATATATACATATATATTACATGTATATGTGTAGATATATATATCAGTACATTTAACGTGAAATTTCTGGGGGGGCAAAACATGATATTTGCCCCCCCACTGTTGAGACATTGCGCATGTGCAAATACGATATAAAGGATATTCCTCTACTTTTGATCGGACGTTTCCTATCGAAAGTACTGGATTACTCTCAACATAAGATTAAAACGTGAGAGTCGTCTTCTAATATTTTTCCTCTCCAAAACAGAGGAAAATACTATTGGTTGTAGTATAATTACCTCATTTTGAGTAAAAAACTCAAGAGGATTTTATGATAGGAATGTTCCGTTCAAAAGAAGAAGATATTTTTTTCGGTGAGGGGTTACATGGGTTTTGAAGGACAAAAAAGCACATTCTCTTCTAATTTTTTATTATTATACCCAACAAATTTTTTTATTTCAAATTTTACGCATTTAAAAATGTTACATTTAAAGAATATTTTCTGAAATTTATGTTGAAAATTATTAAAAATTGAGCCATTGGGAACTATTTTTTTTAAACGCGTTTAAAAAAAAATTGTCTCGCCGTGACCATGTTAACTCGAAATGCCTTTATTTAGAATCAAGAAACAAAATATTTTCTTTTAATAGGTCAGTACGGCTGATGATTGAGCGGTTAAATAAAAAAATTGGATTTTTGGCAAAGCAATTAAAGGGGTCGAGGACATTTCCACCAAAACCCAATTGACCGAATTTGTAATTGGCCGAAATTTAATTGTCCGAATTTGTAATTCTACAAACTTGCATTTGTCAGAATTTGCAATTTCCCGAACTTGCGTTTGTCCGAGCTATTAACTTCCCGAATTTGTATTTGTCATAACTTCCAAATCATCCAACTGACATTTGCCAAAACATTTAAATCGACGAAATTGCATTTGTTAAAATTTTTAACTCCTCGAACTCGTATTCGTCTGAACTTTTAAATTCACGAACTTGCATTTGCCAGAACTTTGAAATCACCGAACTTGCATTTGTCAAAATATTCAATTACCAGAATTTGCATTTGTCCGAACTTTGAAATCACCAAATTTGCATTTTTCCGAAATTTGAAATCACCGAACTCGCATTTAGCAGAATATTCAACTCTCCAAATTTGCAACTGTCAGAACTTCTAAATCCCTGAATTTGCATTTGTCCAAACTTTAAAATCACCGAACTTATATTCGCCCGAATTTTGAAATCTCCGAATTTGTAATTGTCCGAACTTTGAAATCACCGAACTCACGTTTGGCCGAACTCTTAAGTCTCCGAATTTGCATTTGGCCGAACTTTTAAATTACCGAACTTGCATTTTTCCGAATTTTTAAATCACCGAACTTGCATTTGTCAAACTCCTTAAGTCACCGACTACTCGTGTCCCCGAATTTGCATTTGTCCGACCATCGGAAAGTAGGTTTTTTAAAGGAGTCTTTGGATTGGCTGGTAATGTTACCGGGAAATTTACCATCCAATCATAAGGCTCCTTTAGAAAACCTACTTTCCGATGGTCGGACAAATGCAAATTCGGGGACACGAGTAGTCGGTGACTTAAGGAGTTTGACAAATGAGCCGCCGGATTCTATAAGGGCTTATAAATTTTCAACAGCGGTGTCCGCTTTTCCCCCACCACCTTAAAATTGATTTTTAACAAACAAAATTTTGTAATTACTATCTTGTAGGAAATTCTCTGGCGCATCTTTTTTCTTCAGATAATATTTTTTCTATCTCTTACCGTTTTTGAAAAAAACTCAAAAAACTGAATTTTTCTGGAAATCATATTTGATTAAAATTTTCACTTCTACTCGCTCTAAAATGAAAATTTCTTAATATTTTTACATGAAATTTATAGGAGTTATAGTTTGAAATATTCTTTGGATGATAGGCTTTTAATAATACAGTACCGTCGGGAATTGTCAGTCCACCCATTTTTTAAGGTTTGAAAAACATCTTTAAACGTACAAAGTACAAATAGTAAAATTTTTCTGTGTTTATTTCCTTAAAGTAGATAAAATTTTGAGGAAAATAAGGCCTGAGTGAAGTGATATAGTCAATTTTTCTTTGAAATATGTTTAAAAATGTGGAATTTTTAATGTTTTAGAAAAATTGAAATTACTCTCGAAATAATAAAGGTTTTTTAAAGTTTCTATGCTTATTTTAAAGGGAATTTTCTGGAGAATAAGATTATTGCTTAGACATTAATGTGCAATTTTTTTCCTAGCATATGCAAGGCTCGGAAGTTGGACCAAAAAATATAAAAAAATTATTGTTTATATCTTGATAACAAATACAGCTATATAATATATACCAAGGTCATAATTGTCAATAACTTTTGGAAGGAAGTAATTTAATATATATATTGGAATTTTAAAAATTATTTTTATGTCAAAATAATGTCTTCAAAATTTTATAAATTTTTTGGTCCAACTTCCGAGCCTTGCATATGCTAGGAAAAAAATTGCATATTAATGCTTAAACAACAATGTTATTCTCTAGTAAATTCCCTTTAGAACAAGCATAGGAACTTTAAAAAACCTTTATTATTTCAAGAGTAATTCCAATTTTTGTAAAACATTAAAAACTTCACATTTTTTAACATATTTCAATGAAAAATTGACTAAATCACTTCACTCAGGCCTTATTTTCCTCAAAATTGTATCTACTTTAAGGAAATAAACACAGAAAAATTTTAATAATTATACTTTGTACGTTTAAAGACGTTTTTCAAACCTTAAAAAATAGGTGGACTGACAATTCCCGACGGTATTGTACTTAATTATTTAACTGAAAAAAAGTTATTAATTTTTTTATCGCTTATTGTTACATTATTGTTTGATAATCTTCAACTGGTTCGTTTAACGAGGGAATTTTCAGTAAACACAAAGTGTCATATTTTAAAATGTTCATGGATACCCAATAAAGTTTTCTGGAAAGTTTTATTTGAATTGAAATTATCATAAACAAAATATAAGCAATAACATTTTTGCGGCGCAAGGGGCTTGAGCTGAGAACTGTCATAATAGCCGTAGCGCTATGCGACTTCATGTTAATAGATCTTATTATTTATTTGCTTATTTTTTGTTTCTTTATTGAATTTTATTATTATTATTATTATTATTATTTCATTGTTCATTGTCGCATTAGTTTTGGATAATTTTCGAGTGTTATAATATATAATGTAAATTTGTGATTGAATAAAATTCAGTAAAAGTGAAATTATAACGTTCTGAGAGATAAATCAATTTCATTTATTAATTTAATATTTTCTAATTCAAATACTAATAAACGATTATAATTTATAACGTTATAATTTCACTTTTATTGAATTTTATTCAATCACAAATTTACATTATATATTATAACACTCGAAAATTATCCAAAACTAATGCGACAATGAACAATGAAATAATAATAATAATAATAATAATAATAAAAATCAATAAAGAAACAAAAAATAAATAATAAGATCTATTAACATGAAGTCGCATAGCGCTACGGCTATTATGACAGTTCTCAGCTCAAGCCCCTTGCGCCGCAAAAATGTTATTGCTTATATTTTGTTTATGATAATTTCAATTCAAATAAAACTTTCCAGAAAACTTTATTGGGTATCCATGAACATTTTAAAATATGACACTTTGTGTTTACTGAAAATTCCCTCGTTAAACGAACCAGTTGAAGATTATCAAACAATAATGTAACAAGAAGCGACAAAAAAATTAATAACTTTTTTTCAGTTAAATAATCAAGTATTATTAAAAGCCTATCATCCAAAGAATATTTCAAACTATAACTCCTATAAATTTCATGTAAAAATATTAAGAAATTTTCATTTTAGAGCGAGTAGAAGTGAAAATTTTAATCAAATATGATTTCCAGAAAAATTCAGTTTTTTGAGTTTTTTTCAAAAACGGTAAGAGATAGAAAAAATATTATCTGAAGAAAAAAGATGCGCCAGAGAATTTCCTACAAGATAGTAATTACAAAATTTTGTTTGTTAAAAATCAATTTTAAGGTGGTGGGGGAAAAGCGGACACCGCTGTTGAAAATTTATAAGCCCTTATAGAATCCGGCGGCTCATTTGTCAAACTCCTTAAGTCACCGACTACTCGTGTCCCCGAATTTGCATTTGTCCGACCATCGGAAAGTAGGTTTTCTAAAGGAGCCTTATGATTGGATGGTAAATTTCCCGGTAACATTACCAGCCAATCCAAAGACTCCTTTAAAAAACCTACTTTCCGATGGTCGGACAAATGCAAATTCGGGGACACGAGTAGTCGGTGACTTAAGGAGTTTGACAAATGCAAGTTCGGTGATTTAAAAATTCGGAAAAATGCAAGTTCGGTAATTTAAAAGTTCGGCCAAATGCAAATTCGGAGACTTAAGAGTTCGGCCAAACGTGAGTTCGGTGATTTCAAAGTTCGGACAATTACAAATTCGGAGATTTCAAAATTCGGGCGAATATAAGTTCGGTGATTTTAAAGTTTGGACAAATGCAAATTCAGGGATTTAGAAGTTCTGACAGTTGCAAATTTGGAGAGTTGAATATTCTGCTAAATGCGAGTTCGGTGATTTCAAATTTCGGAAAAATGCAAATTTGGTGATTTCAAAGTTCGGACAAATGCAAATTCTGGTAATTGAATATTTTGACAAATGCAAGTTCGGTGATTTCAAAGTTCTGGCAAATGCAAGTTCGTGAATTTAAAAGTTCAGACGAATACGAGTTCGAGGAGTTAAAAATTTTAACAAATGCAATTTCGTCGATTTAAATGTTTTGGCAAATGTCAGTTTGATGATTTGGAAGTTATGACAAATACAAATTCGGGAAGTTAATAGCTCGGACAAACGCAAGTTCGGGGAATTGCAAATTCTGACAAATGCAAGTTTGTAGAATTACAAATTCGGACAATTAAATTTCGGCCAATTACAAATTCGGTCAATTGGGTTTTGGTGGAAATGTCCTCGACCCAATTAAAGTTGAAGGTTCAAAAAGTCAGATTTTTGTTATGAATAGAAAATAATCAATTGATACTTCCTGATTGGAAATATGAAATTAAATTCTCAAAATTTAAAGTGATTGGCACGATTTTCTTCGTTTTCAAACCATTGTGCGCCAGCCGAATATACCTATGAGAGAAAATTCCGAATTCTCTCCTCTCATCTGTTTGTCTGTCTCTCTCTCTCTCTCTCTCTCTCTCTCTCTCTCTCTCTTTTGCCTAGTGTTTTAATCAGATTAACTTAAAACATGGGGAAAATATTCTTGACTTGTTATATACTATTAGATAAAAAAATCTTCAAAAGATCGACTTTTTGAAGTTTTAAAACACATACATATAACCCCTTAAATGACGTCTTCAATTCAACGTTTATTATACAAGGAAAGGAAATTAATTATATTTATAAATAATTATTTTACTGAGTTCTTGAGTTACTTAAAAAACGGTTCTTGAGTTTGTGTTCCATATTATTGGACTTTGAAGAAAGATCAACACTGACCACTTCTATTTTTTTAAACAAGGCTTTACAAATAAGTCAATATGAAATAAAAAAATTAATTTTAACTATTAACAATATTTTTCTTATATCATTTTAAAAGTGCCTTCATGAGGACATGTGATGATAATGCAAAATTTTTCCGTAAAGTTTCTTTTAAAATACTAAATGTTTTGACACCAAACTTTGTAGAATTACTCGAAGTACCATTAAAAAGGTCTCTCTATCCCAATTTTGTTTTATTTTTGTCTTTAAACTAAATTTTTTTTATTGGTACTCGTAAAATTTATATAAGTACTTTTCGAATACTTTTATTCGATTTTCGTCGAGTAGGATAACTGTATCAAACTACCAATAATTGTCGAAGGTTTTAGGCAACATGTGACTTTGACATTTTTTTTCTCGGAAGTAAATGCACTTAAAAATTTTATTTTTGTATATTTGGACGAAGAATTTAAGAACTTTTAATATTTATATTTATTTTTTTAATATAAACTACAATGTTAAGCAAAAATTATATTTAAAAGTCAATTGAGCAAAGGCACCATTTGTCGTATATGACATTTTTAAATATATAACCTAACAATTAACCACTACTGATATTTAAAAAATCGAGTAGATATTTACTTTTTAGACAAAAATATTATAGAAAATTACCAGTAAACGATTATATTTATTTAACTTTAAATGAATAATAGGTAATTTTTAATATTGATATAAAAACTTTTTTATAGTAGATGATAGGGGACAACAAAGTATTAAAGTTTTAAAATAAGTTAATTGAATTAAATTAAATTTTTAAATTAGACATACATTGAAAAAATAAATAAATTTGAGTCACATTAAATTTGTAAACGTATGAAAAAAACTTATTACGAACTGTACATAATGTTAATTAATTAAACGTACCTGTAAATCTTTTTAACTTAGAAATCATACTGAATGAACAAAATAATAAAAAATATACTCTTTTATATAAATATAATTATAGAGATAAATAAGTACATATATTTTAATATTAATTATTATATATTAGCTACATTTGAAATATGTTAAAACAAAACCTAAAAAGCTCAAAACGTTGCATATAATGATACCGTTTTTTTATTTATTTCACAAATTGAGCTAAAAAATTGCATTAATATGCAACGTTTTGAGCACTTCAAGTTTTGTGTGTTTCTTCTAATTTTTAATATAAAAAGTAAGTTACCTTTAAAAGTTTGGTATTTAGGTTTGACGTTTAATAAACAAATACTTAACCTACATTATATTTACTTTTTTTTTGTTCTAACCATTGACAAATGGTGCATCGGCGAAACAATTGAATACACCAATTTTCGAGTTTTTAACTCGAAAAATGGAACTAACATAAAATATGGAACCAAATACCGATGATTTCCTTTTAAGAAATATTAAATATTTTTTTAAACAAAAAAAAACATACCGTCAAGTGGGGCTATATTGTGCACCCTGAGGCTATTTTGAGCACGCGAGGTTTTTAATGAATAAAATCTTTATATTCAGTTGTTTGATTTGCTACTTGGTATTAATATTTTCTGACATCTAGACAAAAGTAGAGAGTGCTATATTGGAATTTAACAGTCCACAAATGATGTTCTAAAATTGTTATCTTATTTTAAACATATTCTTTTATTTGGTAAACATTAAAAAATATTTTTATAATTTCGAAGGGAAAAAACAGTTTCCAAGATGCTGCAAAATCTCAATTTTAAAAAAAATTGATATTTTTCCCAAACTTTTTCCTCTTAGACTTTAACACTCCACAACTGATTTTAAAAAATATCTATCATATTTAGAACCTATTCTTCTATTGATTTTTATAATTTGAAGGGAAAAAACCGTTTTCAAGATGCTGAAAAATCTAAATTTATATACAAATTGATATTTTTACAAATTTTATTCTATTAGAGTTAAGCATTCCACAAATAACTTTTCTCTATAACACCTCGCGTTGAAAACTCGTGTTTCCACGCACACGCATGCGAGAAAAGAGCAGACGACTACTTTCCACGCACGCCTTACCTCGTGAACGCTATTCTTGAACAGTGCTACCAACTTCGAAAACCCAATATTTTCTAACTCTAATATAATATTGTGTATCCGAACTTGACAGCACTGTTAAAGAGTAGTGTTCATGGGGTAAAGTGCGCGTGGAAAGAGTCCTCTGCTCTTTTCTTGCATGCATGTGCGTAAAAAACACGAGTTTTTAACACGAGGTGTTAGAGAAAATAGTGTGTATAGCATGGGCGCAACTAGGGGAATCTCGAGCCGTGTGATTGCCACACTCGCTTCGCTCGTGCGGCAAACTTCACACGACTCTCGATCCCCCTATTTTTGCGCCCTTGCCATACAAATAACTATTTTAAAATCTCTATATTATTTTAAACCTATTCTTCTATTTAGTAAAAATTGAATGAGATTTTTAAAATTTCGAGAGAAAAAAAACAGTTTTCAAGATGCTAAAAAATCTAAATTTTTGTAAAAACAGATTTTTTTTGACAAATGTTTTCCTATTGGAGTTTACAAATCCACAAATGATTTTCTTAAATCTCTATCATATTTAAAAGATACTTTTTTTTTGGTAAAAATTAAGGTAGTTCTCTCGAAAAAACTTTTTCTTTAAATATTTTTCTAATTGAAATATCATATAATAGAACATTCAACGAATACAATGATATTTTTTTAAAAGTAGGAAGCGGTGCTACTTTTTAAGATATTTGAGAATGAAGTTGAACTTTTTAACATGGAAGAAAGTAGAAGTCATTGTTGTAAAATATAATTTTGCTAACCACACCACGCAATGAATTTTCTTTAGGTTTAAAAATAAAAACTACTAACTTATTCTTTGAAGTATAAGAAATAAGATCCCGTTTTGAAAAATGTAGCTTGCGGTACTAAATTTTGAAAAATAGTATTTGAAAATACATGTTTTGACGTTTTATTCATTTTTTCAATATAAATACAAAAGAGAGAGACTCTACACCCTGAAGTTGGCTCTATTCATTAAACATCACAAAATAAGTAAAAAAATTACCAAATTTGAGTTGAGAACCACTGAACCAAGAGAACTACCTTAAAAAGATTTTTTTTAATTTCGAGTGAAAAAGACTGTTTACAAGATGCTGAAAAATCTCAATTTTTGTAAAAACAGATTTTTTTTTGTCAAATTTGTTCCTGGTAAAGATTAACAGTCAACAAATGATTTTCTAATATCTCTATCAAATTTAGAACCTATTCTTATTTTTGGGTAAAGTTAAAAAAGATTTCTATAATTTCAAGAGGAAACTAACAGTTTTCATAATACTGAAAATTCTCCATTTTTGTAAAAACAGTGATTATTTGACAAATATTTTTATTTTTCGAGTTTAACAATGCTCAAATTATATTTTAAAATCTCTATTATATCTAAAATTAATTCGTTTATTTGGTAAAAATTAAAAAAGATTATTTTAATTTTCAGTGGGAAACACAGTTTAGAAGACGCTGAAAATTCTCAATTTTTGTAAAAACCGATTTTTGTGTACAAATTTTTTCCTATTTTAGTTTTCCTGTTCAGATTTGATTTTCTTAAATGTTTATTTTATTTTGAACCTATTCTTCGATTTGGTGAACCTTTAAAGAGATTTTTATAAGTATAAAGGAAAAAAACATTTTCCTAGATGCTGCAAAATCTCAATTTTTATAAAAATTGATATTTTTCCCATATTTTTTCTTATTCGTGTTTAACTCTCCACAATTGATTTTTATAAATCTCTATCATATTTAGAACATTTTCTTCTATTTTTTTATAGTTTAAAATGATTTTTATATTTTTCGGGAAATAACCGTTTTCAAGATGCTGATCAATCTAAATTTTTGCATTAACCCTCCTGCGCATGAGTTTCTACCTAGAAAGTCGTTTCCAAATGCATACATTTTTCTGACTTATGGATTTTAATATAACTTGGTATTAAGGGTGTTTACGAGATGCGCGCCCTAGGGCGCTCCAGGGCTTCAAGAGGTGCTCAACCAAAAATTTTAAGTTAGTTGCAATTCATGACATATGAATTAGCTTTACGCAAAATTGCGTGTTCACTGTGTCTTTAATACGCGACAAGAATGACAGGCGAGGTTATGTGTGGCATTTGTTTACATAATTACATAGTTTTAAATAGGCTATAAATGGCTATAAAGTAAAATATAAAACGACATTTGTTAAGATGGATTAAAGTTGTTAATGCCATATTATTGAACAATATTTTTGATACTAAGTTCCACTGAAAATAACATGATATACTTTCCTAAAAGTGTTTTTTATAAAACACAATATGTCAAAAGTTTAACATATGTTGCTTTTGTTGAACTTAAAGTTGAAAAAATTAAATTATAACAACAATTGCTGAACAATCACAATAACAATTTTCATCCATATCAAAGGAAATATTCTTATAAATTTTTTTTTACAAAATACCAACTAATTATTAACCAAGTCTAAATGTTCTTCCACATTATAAAACGTCATATATTAATAATACGGTAAAGAAAATAACAGTAAAATAAAAAAGAAAAATTAAATTTCAAGAACAATAAATTGATTGACAAACATTATCATAATTTACCTCGACATTAACAAATGTATTCGGGTGTAAATTATTAGTTTTCCAAACTTAAAAGCATACAAATTTATTTTTAGAAAACATCTGTTTAATTGTTACTATTATTTTGTTGGCCATTATTAAAAAGTATCAGATGTTAAAAAACGTAATAGGAATCTTTCAATATTTAGAAAAGAAAATAAAAATTATAAGAAAAAAACAGACCAATAAATATTTTTCAAAACGACATGTAGTAAAGTATATACTTGCATTTTCATTTCCTATAGTAAAAGTTTGTTTACGAAATAAACTTTCATATTTACATGAAAAATGCATAATAAAAACAAGAAATAAATATTGTAATACACTTTTTAAAAAAATTAATTTTCACAATACAGTAATTGTAAAACCTTTTTTGTGAAATAATAGCAAAAAATGTAGTAAAGAATTAATATTAAGTATTAATCAACAGACACCCTGAGAAGAATAATCAAAAATTATTTAAAAAAAGCATATCATTTTCCACAACAAAATTATTATCAATCCCTAAAACCATGGAACATACGTATCAGGATATCCTGTAATTATTCATGTTGATAAATAGAATAAACTAACCTGAAAAGCTATTCCTAAAAAAAAAGTCGAAAATGAAAATAATTCTGAAAAATACCAATTTCTACAAAAAAAATTATTATTAAGTCCTAGAACCATGGAACATAAATGGGAAAAACTTCCCTAGTAGTTCACGATGATAACAATGGTTGACTACCCTTAAAAACTAGCCCTAACTAAAATAATGGAAAATAATTCTGCAAAATATTATGAGTTACCACAAAATTAAACTTTTAATTTGGTATTACAACTAGTAGGTGTTTTGTGAAAAAATTATTAGAATTATTTTTTTACACTTTCTTAGATCTGACGACATTTGTTAAGGTGGATTAAAATTTTTTGATACGATTATTGAACAATATTTTTGATACTGAGTTCCAGTGATAATAACATTATATACTTTCCTAAAAGTGTTTTTTATAAAACATAGTATGTTAAAAGTTTAACATATGTTTATTTCGGTGAACTTAAGATTGAAAAATTTTATTTTTAACAACAGCATAAGGATAATATAACAATTTTCATCCATATCAACAAATGTTGTATTATGATAAAAGTCATAAAGGAAATATTCTTATAATTTTTTTTTTACAAAACACCAACTGATTGTCCACCAAGTCTAAATGTTTTTCTACATTATGAAATGTCATTTGTTAAACATTTTAATACTTTTTTCACATAATCCTAAATAATTATATCGCCAATTGAAAAATTTTGGTTATTGTTGTTTTTTCTGTGTAAAAAAATGGGAAGAAATGTTTTGTAAAAATAATTGTTTAACAATTGTAATAACAATTTTTTTCGACGTTTTTAAATGTTACCTGATATTACAAACCGTATAGGGAAGCTCCTAATAATTTTTTCTTCAAAACAGCAACAATTCGTAAATTGTCAAGTCAAAATTTTAGCTTATTTTCCTTAAAATAAAATAGAAAAATTAGTTTTGAAGAATAATAAATTGTTTAACAATCATTATTATAATTGGCCTCAAAATTAACAAATGTTTTCGGGTGTAATTGATTATTTTTCTGAATTTAGAAGCAAACAAATTTATTTTTAAAACATTTGTTTAAATACTACTTTTATTTTTTTGTCCTCACTAAAAAATATGAGATGTTAAAAACCGACCAGTCAAAGTTTCTCAAAACGATATATATATAGTAAAGTATACCTAATTTTTTGTTTCCTTATAGTACAAGTTTAATTGCGAAATAAAATTTCATTTTTAAATAGAGAATGCATAATAAAAATAAGAAATCAATTTGATAATAAATTTTTTTAAAAAATTTACTTTTACAATACAGTAGTTATAAAACCTTTTTTATAAAATAGTAGCAAAAAGTGTTGTAAAATACTTAATATTAAATATTAAAATTTTACAGATAATCTAATTACATCGTGTTATTCGTAGGCTCGTTTTTTTATATTTGTTAAGTAAGAAATAATTAAATCTCCATATTCTAATGTTTTAACACTCTCTTCAATTTTTTCTAACATTTGAGATGTTACAGTAGTAGCCTGTTTTATTTTGGTGCACTTTAAAATAGATAACAAATTTTCATTTGCTGTTTCGCTTATTTTGATTTTAAAAAATTGTTCAGCTACGTGTGTCTGCATTCTTTTAAAGTTAGCGTTTTGTGCATTCATAAGCTCAAAGGCCTTTTTTAGTTTGTTAGTAGTTGCAATTTTTTCGGTCATTAACAACTCAAAAATTGCAAGACATTTTGCAATTGGCAACGTTATATTGCTCCTTTTCATTACAATTGAAAGAATAATTAATAATTGATCAATGTTAGTAGCATCGTCGTCATCTTCATTTAACTCAAGAATATCCAAGCAGACTTGTTCTATTATTGACTGACCAAAAAAAGATGTAGCATCTTGATCCATACCCTTTGAAATCAAGATTTTGATTTCCTTTGGTGTTCTTCCCAAATCTATGGCACACTGAAGCAAATTTTTCCCATTAACGCACGAAGTTGAATCAAAATCGATACATGTCAAAAGGTGCAGAGCTCGATTCAAGGTATTGTCTTCTTTTAGACATTTGTAAAATGCTTTCGCCAGTACTATTTGATTATTGTGAATCATGCCCACTTCGTCGAGAAATTCTGACAGGTCATCTTCATCTTCTTCTTCTGAAGCGAGTCTTAAAATGTCTTCGACGACCTTGTCATCTTCATAGCCTTCGTGCAGAAATACATTAACAGCCTTCGAATTCTAAAATAAAAATAAGGGTTTTGTTTATTGAAATTACCATAAATTCTACTTGAAATTTTCATAAAAAGATTTTCTTGCTTGGAATAATGTTTGTCTGTTTCTTTATGAAAAACAAAAAATTTAATTTTCTCTTTTATTTTTTTATTATTTTTTTTTATTACTTTATTTTTATTTTAATTTTTTATTTTCTAATTTGAGAAAAATTACGTTAATTATTCTTTTTTGAAATTGAACGTATTGGGTCATTGTCTTTTCGAATAATTTTTTTATGTCGCTACGTTCGAAACAGCGAAGTTCATTCTCCTGAAATAGCTCTCTTTCTCGACTTGTTGTATGTGCATACAATATAATATTCTTGTAACAAATAAACTAAAAAAGAAAAAAAGAAGCCGAGGATTATGTTACATTTTGCTTTCCCGTCAGCAAAAAGATTTAGAGCTTCTAAATGTTAATAATATTCTAAATAAGCATATCTATTGCTTCCTCTATGAGGAAACAGTAAGTTAATTTCTAAAAAACAGGGTGTCTAGCAAACTGGCAATTTTAAATTCCCGGCAAATTCCCGGATTTCCCGGATCTTAGAGCACAATTTTCCTGGATTTTTAAAACTGAAAATTATAGATTACAATTTTGAAATAATATATTATAAAGTAGTTGAGTAGCTTTTTTAATGTTTTTATTACAGGGCTGATAAAAATCATGATTTTTTTAATTTAAATCGGACTATTTTTTATTTAAATCCAAAAATTTTTTTTTTTAATATTATCAGTATATAAAAGTTTAAAATGTTTATTTGTATCAGTTTATTTTTTAAACTGAGAACATAATTATAATAAGAA
The DNA here is from genome assembly GCA_037103525.1 of Ganaspis brasiliensis. NCBI lineage: Eukaryota > Metazoa > Arthropoda > Insecta > Hymenoptera > Figitidae > Ganaspis > Ganaspis brasiliensis. Next base: position 475,535 of record JAZKLR010000259.1, on the reverse strand, counting down.
ATAATGAAGAATAAAACATTTACTCAAAATCAAATAAATTATGTCAAATAAAAGAGAAAATTTCAAAAAAATATCTTAAAATTCATATGATCTCAAAATTAAGACAATTAGGTAAGAGCAGCAAAAAAATAACAAATTAAAAAAAAAAAGAAGAACGTAAGAAGATAAGAAAACAGTATATTTAAAAAAAATGGGAAAATTCTTTTAAATAAAAAATTTCATGGACATTACTAAAGAAATGAAGAAAAAATTAAGAAAACAACACAAGAATGAAACAGTGGCATAAAAATATATAAAAAAGTAGAAACTTTATTAAAAAAATTAAACTATTTACAGACATTTCTTCAAATTAAAATAAAAAATAAGGAGATAATTAAAAAAAACTTTAAAATATATTACTAAAGAGAACAAAATTAAAAAAAAAGAAATTCTATGAAATAGAAGAACGATGTTAAAATGAGAATATTTAGTACAAGATTAAATTTACATAATATAAAATAAAAGAATCAAAGTTTTCAAAAATGTTAAAAATTGATAAATTTAAAAAATGTAGATAAAAGCATCGAATAAATGTTTTCAAAAATTCGTAATTATGAAATGAAAATTAAACAATGTAAAAGAAGAAAAAATGTTTCTAAGAAGTGGAAAAATGATGACAAAAATTAAAAAATTAATTAAAAAGAAAGGAAGGACAAAAAAATAGTGAAAAATTAAGAAAATTAAATAAATAGGAAGAAAATAGAGAAATGTTTTTTTTCCTTAATCTAACAAACTGTAAAAAAAATGGAAAAAGTACAAAAAATAATAAAATTTTGTTAGAATCTACTAAAAAATTAGAATTAATAAAAATAAAATAAAAAGAAATTTAAAAATTTTATAAAAATAAAAAAGTTCAGGTACATTAAACCAAAAACTTTTTTATTATATTACACAAAATCTACAAATTTTATGACAGAATTAGTAAATTTGCAAGTAATCTCGCAAAAAATAGACAAGATGTGAAAACAAATTGAATAAATTTATAAAAAAAATGAGCGTATTTATTTTTAAAAATATGGAAATAACTTTATGAAAATCATCGAAATAAATAGTTTAGCGAATATTGTGTAAAGTAATATTCAACAATTTGTATAAAAAAGAAGAAAATTAATGAAAATCCTAAAATTAAACAACAAATACAAAAAAAAAAAATATCAGAAGTGAAAGGAATAAAGATTTTTAAATTTTGTAAAAATAAAAAATTATAAGATGAAAATTAATCAGTATCGAAAAAGTGAAGCCTCTTAAAAATATTGTAAAGAATTATTGTGAATATAAAAAATAATTAATATTATTTAATTACTTTGTATTAATTAATATGCATTTAGACTTGAATTAATTGAAATTTAAAAGTTTGAACAAATTGGAATATGAATTAATTTACTTTTGGAATTTATTTAAATTATAATGACTTAAAGATATAAAAATTTAATATTACACTGAGAGAAATGGATATTAAAACTTACTATCCTGGATATTAAAAAATATTAATTTTAATATGTACTAAGTTTCAATATCTTGATGTCAAATTTTAATATCCACTAATATCCATTTTTCTAAGTGTATTTTTTGCTATCTTCATTCCAAAAATTTGTAATTCGTATGCATTTTGATCATCTGTACTAATCCAATTTTTTAAATTTCATAAAGATTAAAATATTAAAATTGAAATTTTTAAGATTTATCCATAAATTTGGGGTTAGAACAAAAATAAATATTTTAAACGAAACACTAAAATAAGTATTATTATCGAATACAATTAAATAATGTAATAATTATTACATAATTTATCCGAACTAAAAAGCTCTAGTTCGCGCCACCTTTTAAAATCTTTTAAGTAAATTATATTATATTTTCCCGAAATTTCCAAAAAATTCCCGGATTTGTTTACAAATTCCCGGCAAATTCCCGTATTTTTTCACGAAATATTAAATTCCCGGCAAATTCCCGGATATCCCGGATTTCCCGGATCGCTAGACACCCTGTAAAAAATCAAAAATTTCAATTTTTGAAAAGTTTGACAATTCTTTAAAATTGTCCAACGTCAAAATTAAAAATTGTTGGATCTGACTAATATTTGCACAAACTTTAGTGCTATGGATAAGTACTTTAACCACCAAAGATTATGCAAATTTATTTAAAATTGTAGAGGGGGGAAGGGGTTGAAGATTTAGGTAAAGTAAGAACATTGATTTTTTCAAAATATCGTAGCCATAAATAACAAAATGAAAAATATTTTCACCTACATGTTTTCGAAGGGTTTTTCCTGCTCTTTTACATGGTAAAAAAGTTTCCTTTTTTAATCAAACTTTAACCATTTTTTTTTTAATTAAAAATTTTTTGCCTTTTCTTTAAAAATGAACACTTTTTTTCTTTTTTTTTTCTTAAAAGAAAGCTTAAGTTGTGTACTTTAAACATACCAAAAGAACAAATTGACTTTTTTTGTTGTTTTTGAATTATTAATTAATAAAAATGTATAAAAATTGAAATATTTAACAAAAAAATTAAGTTACGGCAATTCTGAATAAACCATTTTAAAGCTTATCAAAATCCGCATCCAACGAGCTCTATATAAAGTATTTTGGATAATTTTATGATTTATAAATTTTATAATTTATAAATTTTTTTGACGTTGGACAGTTGAGAAAATTTGCCCCCTATACCTATATTTATTTCCCTATATTTTGCAGTGACATCACAATGCATCACATGCCCTTAAAAATATATATCCACTAATTCTATCAAATTTCAGGGAAAATATATGTCGTACATAGACCTATTAGTTCGATTTTAAATCTTAAATATTTTAATAAAAGAAACTTTTTTTATTCACTCTGTTCCATTTTTAGCATAAAACATTATTTTTTTAGGAAACCATATTTTTCGATGAAAAAAGGTGCTTCAAAAGTTTGTTAGAGTACTTTAAAAAATCCCTGCATTTAAATTTAGATTTTTATAACCTGAACAAGCCTTCAAATGAAAGTACCTTCAATGCGTGAAGTACAATAGAATTTTTGTTAATTTAAGTGAGAAATTATAATTTTCAGTTTTCCACAGTAAGCAGGGAAAAACTTTAACAACTTACCATTTTTATCTCGTCTATCGCAAAGTTCTTAACTGCAACAGATGAAAATATTGAAGAATAATCTGAAAATTTAAAAAGAAGACCTTTAATAAACAGTATAAACAAGTATAATCCTAAATTTGTAAAGTAATAATCGGCATACTCGAAGGTGTCTACTACAATAATAGTGAAAAAAATATCTTCTGTATTTATTCAATATTATATTATTATTTGCGTACCTTTATATAAAGTATTAAATACAATATACAGAACTGAATATAGGGACCGCCATAGCACCTAAACTTGCCTCAAGTCTCGTCAACTTTCAGAAAGTTGCGAATTTATAAACTTGAAAAAAAGTTAGCAAAGTTGAATCAAATTTAGGTGCTGTAGAGGGAAACTGTGCAGATAAATTTTAGTAAACTTGTGTAAGAAGAATCTCTACAATTGTGTTATTAGCAATAAATTTTCATTTTCTGTTCGTTTGCAGAAAAAATTCTCGGCTTAGAATAATACTTACGCTTAAAAATTAACAAGATCAAAGCCCCAATTTCGAAGAAATTTTTACACAATTCCGAAAAAATGATAATGGCGTTTGGTCTTCTAGCAGGCTCAAGAGAGAAGAACAACGGAATCGCAGAGATGCTAGAGAACGTCCGTATGCAAATCTGCGCATGCCCCGGACAATATTGTTGATTAGTGGAAGGTCTTTAACCAAAAATTGGTCCACCAATCCGAAATGTTGTCGGGGGCATGCGCAGATTTGCATACAGAAGGTCTTTGGAATGCAATACTTGTTTCACAAGAATACAAAGTTAAAAAAAAAGTAATAATAAGTATATTATTAACTAATGCATATATAAATAAATAATAATAATAAATAAATAAATAACTTAATTTATTAATTTATCTGAAATATATTTTTCATATTTTTATTAAAAGGAAATAAAAATTTTTTCATGTATAATAATACAATCAATAAATAAACATCAATAAAAGTCAATCTTAAAAAAAATCATAGAAAATTTTTTTCATCAAAATTATCAGTTTCTACAAAAAAATTATTTTGTACTTCTATCAACATGGAAGTGACGTGGAATGAGTTACTTTAATTATTCGAACCGCTAACGAGGGTTAATCATCTATAAAAGTCAATCTTAAAAAAAATTATGGAATATTTTTTTCATCAAAATTGTCAAATTTAACAAAAAAATTATTTTGTACTTTTATCAAAATGGAAGTGACGTGGAATGAGTTACTCTAATTATTCGAACCAATAACGAGGGTTAATCATCTATAAAAGTCAATCTTAAAAAAAATTATCGAAAATTTTTTCCATCAAAATTATCAATTTTGACAAAAAAATTATTTTGTACTTCTATCAACAAGAAAGTGACGTGGAATGAGTTACTTTAATTATTCGAACCGATTACGAAGGTTAATCATCAATAAAAGTCAATCTTAAAAAAAATTATCGAAAATTTTTTTCATCAAAATTATCAATTTTTACAAAAAAATTATTTTGTACTTCTATCAACATGAAAGTAACGTGGAATGAGTTACTTTAATTATTCGAACCGCTAACGAGGGTTAATCATCTATAAAAGTCAATCTTAAAAAAAATTATCGAACATTTTTTTCATTAAAATTGTCAAATTTAACAAAAAAATTATTTTGTACTTTTATCAAAATGGAAGTGTCGTGGAATGAGTTATTCTAATTATTCGAACCAATAACGAGGGTTAATAATCTATAAAAGTCAATCTTAAAAGAAAATATGGAAAATTTGTTTCATCCAAATTGTCATTTTGTACAAAAAAATTATTTTGTACTTTTATCAACAAGGAAGTGACGTGGAATGAGTTACTCTAATTATTCGAACCGGTAACGAGGGTTCATCATCTATAAAAGTCAATCTTAAAAAAAAATATCGAAAATTTTTTTCATCAAAATTATCAATTTTTACAAAAAAATTATTTGTACTTCTATTAACAGAAAAGTGACTTGATGGAAAAAATTTAAAAAAAATTTGTAAGATTGACTTTTATTGATGATTAACCCTCGTAATCGATTCGAATAATTAGAGTAACTCATTCCACGTCACTTCCATGTTGATAGAAGTATAAAATAAGTTTTTTGTAGAAAATAATAATTTTGATGGAAAAAATTTTCGATAATTTTTTTTAAGATTGACTTTTATTGATGTTTAACCCTCGTTATTGGTTTGAATAATTAGAGTTACTCATTCAGGAACACGTGCCTTTATAATTCCAGGTCATGGCAAGAACTGTTATCCCTTAAGGGTCAAATCACATGGGAGCGTCAAACGTAAAACGTTTTCTGCTTTTTATGAGAGTGACAGCGCTAGTGATATCTTTCTATCTCTCTTGCTTTCATGAAAAGCAGAAAACGTTTGACGTTTGACGCATTCATCTGATATCACCCTAAAACCCACCTCCGACAAAATGGAGGTGATAAAGTTTGGATATAAATTGATACTGAACTAAAGAAAAATCATACATGTTCCAAAGTGATAAGACAGCTTCAGGAACATGTGCAATAATAATTCGAGGTCATGGCAAGAACTTTCATCGCTTAAAACCCACCCCTGAGAAAATTGAGGTGCTAAAATTTTGAAATAAATTAATATTAAACTGAAAACAAATCATTCATGGTCCAAAATGATAAGACAGCTTCAGGAACATGTGCCATAACAATTCCAGGTTATGGCAAGAACTTTCATCCCTTAAAATCCACCCGCGACAAAATTAAGGTGATAAAATTTCGAAATAAATTAATATTGAACTCAAATAAATCATTCATTTACTTTACTTTTGAGGGTGGTTAACCCTTTTTATTGTTTTGGAAAATTAGAGGTAATTTTTCAACGTTACTTTATTGATTTTTAAAGTTAAGAATAATTTTTTATTGAAAATTATGTTTTATGAGAATAATTTTAAAAATTAAAAAACTTCTATTTTTTTGTTATAATGTAATTAGTGTGTTTAAATAATTATTAAATTTTACATTTAAATGACTTTGCTGATTTATTTGATTCTTCATATTAAATTTTTTATAATTAGGCTTGGAAATTTTAGTATAAATATACGTTTCAATCATTTTAAGAATTTCATATTTTAAAAAAAAAAAATTACTGTAAATGTAAAACGTTTATTGGTGTTGAAGCATTTCTGCAATATTTGCCCTTTTCTGTATTGCAGCTGCATTATTAATAACATTTCGTTGCGGTTCGTCATCCATGATGTGAACTATTTGATTACCCAGTTCATTCAAAATGTCTTCGTTAACATCATCTCCTAGGTCTAAACAAATGTTATGCAAAACACAACAGGCGATAATGATGAGTGGCCCATATGCCACATTCTGCAAGTACAGATATTTTAAACGACGGAAGCGACCTTTGAGCAGCGCGAATGCTCGCTCTATGACAATTCGAGTCCGAGACAGTATTTTGTTATAACGTACTTGAGATGGTGTTAGATTTCCATAATCTTTATATGGAGCCATTAAAAATAGATGGAGTTTGTAAGCTGCATCTCCAATTATATGCATTTGCAGTGGACAGAAATTTTCTGCAGCTGCAATTAATCTTTGTCCTATGGGGCTCATCTCAAAAAGGCGGTTGTCGTGGACGCTTCCGCACACACCTGCAAAAACGTCGACAAACTTTCCGCGGCTGTCGCACATTCCTTGCAGAAGAAGCGAATGTACTCCTTTGCGGTTTATATAGCTAGCTGGATTAGCTGAAGGTGTACTGATGGGAATATGGCTGCCATCCACTGCTGCTAAGACGTTCGGAAATCCACCAGAATCCCTGAAGCCACCAGCTACGTTATTGAAGGCTTTATTTTCAGGCCACTTTATAAAATTTTCTGATGCGGAGTTCAGAACGAGGCATACACTCAGCATGCAATTCCAGGCAGTATCCTTGCATACTCCAAAACGATCAGCTATGCTTCTAAAGAGACCAAAAAGGGGAAATTTTTTATAAAAATATATAGGGCCGTGACAAAAAAAGAGTAGTGGGAAATTGTAAAATTTGGAAATGCCGCACCTGTACACTTCTTGGTTGCAAAGTGTCCAGAGAGCAATGCAAAGTTGCTTCTCAGGACATAACCCGCCATCCTTCCTTATTAGTAAGGGACCAATATCTTCCACTAAGGTTGCAAAAGTGGTCCTTGTCATTCGGAAGTGTGCCTTGAAATCTATGTAAAATCAAGATTTAATGTGATCAACACTCAATAATTAATAATTTTTTTCGATTAATTTCTTAAAGTAGCATCGAATATTGAATATAAAGATCTAATTTGATCAACACTCAGTAATTAATAATATTTTTCAAATATTTGTTAAAATAAGGTCCAATTTTTTTAAAAATTGATTATAAATTTAATTATTTTTTTACATTTGTATTTATTTTCCTTTAATGCTAATTGAACTATTTCAGTTTTTCTCTTTTTCTCTAAGGTACTATTGGCCGTAGGTATTACATCTTATTTTTATATACCAAGAAGCTACCTATTTTTGCAGTGTTCCTAGAACTGGAAGAACTTTTCTGAAATTTTTTTAACTACACGACTGGCGAGTCGGACGTTCGGAATTCTGTTCGAGCCATTATCCCTAAATTTAACAGTTTCGGAATTACCCTAACAGACCCCAAATAATATCATACATAATGAAATAATAATAATTAAATATAATTAATTGATTATTTTATTAATTATTTATAAAAATTTAACAAAAATGTTGAGTTAAAAAATATTTGTCTTTTAATAAATTATTTAAATTATTTATAGCAATTAATAAATTAATTTAAAAGTAATAAATAAATTCTCGTAATATTGTAATTTATTTTTTGTTGTTTTAAATTATCGTCGAGAGTCTCGGTCTCAAAAAACTTAGTATCGGAAAAATACCTAATAATAAATACCTAATATATAATAATAATATAATAATAATATAATAATAATAATAATAATAATAATAATTAGTATCACTCTCGTCTCGAAAAAGCAAGACTAGTGGGAAGCAGTGTTTACTATTAAAAATTTGATAACTAATATAAAATTGTTAAAGAATTCATATATATTTATTTGTAAAACCTTTAAAGAATAATAGAAAGGAAAAAATATAAACGTTTAACTGATATTTACCTGATAGAGGATATAATGGAATCACTTCCTCGTAGAAATTTTGTATTTTTGGATGTTCCTTCCTACGTCCCGCAATAACAATTCGAATTATATCTTCGTCGTCGTCGTAAAAAAAAAGATCCATTACAAGCATAAGTATTGCAGGATCTCGAAGATTAATATTTTCATTATCCATCGTATTTTCTGAAGAAAGACAGTCAGTATACCAACAATTCTTTAAAAAGAAGAAAAAAGATTCTTCTTCTGTTTACATCATTTTCTGACAAGGAAATCGAGAATGCAGATATCCGTAATATCGACAGAACGAAAAAAATCTGTAAATCGTATTGGGTCGGTAAAACAGTTTTTCACGACACTTCCGTTCTCTTTTGCGCGTGGGCATAACCTCAACAGTTGCTGAATCCCAAACGAAATTGTGCTAGAATTTCTTACGATTTTTCAATTTTACAAAAAATATTTTGTAAACCATCGTGGTTCTTTAAAATGGATAACGCAACTGAAGTTATAAACGTAATAGGATTAAAAGTTGATGCTCAGAATCAATTAATTAGAAGAAATGAACAGATATTGTGTACAACGTTGAATGAAGAGGATGGTAAGCATTGAATCCCTATAAAAAATCCTAAATTAAAAAATCGATCTCGAAATTAGAGTTAGTTTGTTTCACGGGGTTTCCAAAAGAATTTAGCGTTGGCAAAAATATGCTTATAGGTTATAGACCAATATGCATTCGGCCTGGATGTAATATTCTTGCGTCTCATGTTTTAAATTTTTTAGTCAGACGAAAATTTTTTTAACTTTTCTGTTTTAAGATATATTGAAAAGGATATCTAATCTGACTTTTTTACGATTTTAAGGAGGTTGTAAAATATTTAAAACTTATTTAGAACTGAAAACGGAAATCGACATTGAAATCGGTGAAAATTGTAGCAAATCGTGTCAATTCTCTGAGTTGAAACCTGGACGAGAATCCAGGCGATTTTTTTTAAGTGAGAAACTGTAAATACAAAAACAGTTTGTGAGATAAAGATACTAATTTAAAGTTTATTGATGGTCCGTAAATTATTGGTCTTATACTGAGAAAAATAATATTTTTAATTTTGGATTTTTGCAGCGTGATAATCTTGAAATAAATAAGTATACGCACTAGATTCTGTAAAATAATTTCCTAACTTAAAATTTAAAGTTTAGAACTTTTTTTTCCAAATAAATGTTTATCACTTCACCGAATTGTTATTTATAGTTAAATTTTAGGCTGGGACTATACGTCCGGCTAGCCGGATAAAATAATTTATCCGTCTAGCTGGACATTTAGACTCAGAAAAGAAATTATATGTCTAAATGGCCATCTAGACCGGGCGTCTAAACTTTTCGCAAATTATAATTTATAAGAATTATTTCAATATTTATTTTACTCCTTAACATTAATGTTAATTATTGTTAATTTTATTTAATAATAGGCTCAACAGGTGAAGCTTTCATAAATCAAGCATATTTACAAAGTTTATTGCCACAAGAAGAGATCCAGGAAAATTATATTAAAGATTTTGCAACTTTGTCTTCTGTAGATACATATAACGATTATGATATTGAAGACTTTTCCGAGAATGAAGGGACGAATTTTGAGGACACTGAAGAAGGTATTATGAATAAATTAATTATTAATTGAATATTTTTTCTGTTGAATAATAAAATAATTTTAATATTGTTTCTGTTGAATTTTGTTGAGGCGATTTAGCTACTAAAATGTCAAGTGTTGCAGGCTAAAGAATTTATTATAGACATGTGCTAATAACAATCAATAAAAATATTAAATTTTTCAAAAGAAGTAAAAGAAGCTATCATTTATTGAAAGCAGAAAAATCTATTGCATTGCTTTATAAAATTAAAGAAAAATTCAAAAAGTAGAATAAATGTTATGACTGACAATAATCATCTTCAATATTAAATATGGCCGAGTGATAAAGTCCACTTATTTTAATTGATTTATATTATTCTTTTCTTTGCATGTTCATAAAATCATATGCTTATTTTTTACTATTTTTCTTTACATGAAGCTTGCTGTATAGAAAGTAAATATAATGGAAAAAAGTTTTAAAGTGAAAAAAATCTTCCGAATTTCCCAGACGAAAAACGAGCACTTTTTCATGAAGTCGATGGCTCCTAAATAAAAACACGTTATTCAGGAAAACAAATAGAAAACGTGTTATTGAAAATGAAATTTTTTTAAAGGCCGTGTTACAATTTAAATTAGTAATTGTTTTCAAAGTCTAAAAATATTGTAAAAATTGAAATCAATTTTATTGTTTATATTGTGTTAAATTAACTTTATACAAATAAAATTCTTTGTTTTCATTATATTGACTAGAAATTAATGCTAAAATTTAAGAAAATTAAGTTACAAAATTTATCAGAGGAACTGCGTGTTTTCTATTTGTTTTTCTGAATAACGTTTTTTCTATTTGCCCTCGCGAATAACGTATTTTTAATTAGGATCCATCCAACTGTTAACAATACATTTTTGTTTTTGTTTTATATTATTATACTTAAAGATTAAGAAACATAAGCAAATAAACATAAAATATTTGGAACTATTTGAAAAAGTAACATAGGATTTTGTAACAGTATTACATCTTATTTTTATAAACACATTTAAAAAATTGAAACATTTAAAATTGTAAAATTAACTGTAATTTTGCAAGTTAATATCTTTATTAGATAAAAATAATTATAACAATTTATATTTCGAAGTCACTAAAATTGAATTTTCATTTATTAAGACGAAAAATTTCGCAATGGTCTTGTGTATAATTTAAATAAAAATATTTTAATTTTTATAAATTCTAAAACACGTATTTGTAGTTTATTTTAAGTTGATCTAACCTTAATCTGCTGTTCGATAAGTTACGGAAAACATAGTCGATGAGAGCCCTGTATTTCTATTTATTGGAAACAATTGTCAAATATATGATCATATTTTCTCTAAAGCATTTTCAAAAAACATATGATTGTTATTTTTATATAAGTGCAACTGTTAATTGATCAAAGTGTTAGAAATTAAATGTCTTTATCTTTTCTGCAAAATACGCATTTAAAATGTACCTATAAAATTATTTTTGTATAAAATATGTTATTAAATATGGAATCGGACTAACTTTTTACAATTGCTTGTCTCATTCCGCCTTAAAAACAAAATAATACGTTGCTGAAATTGAAAGAATTAAAATTTTTAAAAAATTTTTCTTTTAAATTATGCAAGAGTAGACCATCAAGGTGAACCTTTTGGTGATAGCAGATTAAGGTTTATTATTAATATTCAGAAATGACGTTCTTCATTTTTCTTTATAACAAGGATATTAGTTTCTAAAATTCGCAAAAAATAAAGGAAATGTCAATTGCTGTTATTGATCTATTGTTCAAATTCGCAAAATTTTCATAACTGATAAGAAAACCCCGAAAACAAATTTGGTCGATTACATTTCATTTTGCCTAATATATTTTCTGCTGTTTACAAAAACTTACACTACCGTCGGAAATTGTTAGTCCGATCGATTGGAGTGAATCGAAAAAACACAGATGAAATAAAACCACGATATCTTGGTTAAAAATTAAGATAGAATCTTGGCTTTAAAATTTTGGAAAGCTTATTAAAATCTGCTGTAGAATACCTATTAGTTAAATTTTTAAAAAATTTCAAATTGATTATATATTAGTTGATGAGTTAGGAAAAGAAATTGTATAATTTTTCAATTATCGTTCACGAAGTTCAGTTCGTTGCCTAATGTAGAAAAACTGGAAAAAAATTGAAATTTACATTGTTTTCTTTGTTAAATTGTCAGCTTTAATTTAAGCTAAGAAAACTTAAAAAAACAGTAAGTGGTTTTCGAGATTCGAGATCAGGAAATTGGAAAAAAGTACTCCAACATTTTTCGTCATATCTCCAAAACCACTTAATATTTTTTAAGTTTTCTTAGCCTAAATTAAAGCTGACAATTCAGCGAAGAAAACAATGTAAATTTCAATTTTTTTCCAAATTTTCTACATCAGGCAACAAACTGAACTTCGTAAACGATAATTGAAAAATTAGAGAATTTTGTTTTCTAACACATCAACTAATATAATCAATTTGAAATTTTTTGAAAATTTAACTAATAGGTATTCTAAAGCAGATTTTAATAAGCTTTCCAAAATTTTAAAGTCAAGATTCTATTTTGATTTTTAACCAAGATATCGTGGTTTTATTTCATCTGTGTTTTTTCGATTCACTCCAATCGATCGGACTCTTAAGAAAGAGATATCGGTACTGTGAATAGTACTTAACATTCAACTCATGTTTTCGCTTAGTTTCATGAATGCAACATGGAAACAGTGGTGGTAAAGTGTTTTTAGACATGATCCAAGAAATGTTTTTAGAGGTATACCAGCAAAAAAAACGTTCTTCGGATTTTTAAGTTTTTTGATCATTAATTTTGAGTCTTAATTTATTTGGGTAAGTTTCTTGATACTTTTGGACGTCCTTTTTCGAAATACGTATATAGTTTTGTTTGACTTCATAATTACGTATTAAATTTTACCAATAATAAAAATTATAACTTGTTTCATCCAAAATTCTAACCACATTTCACTTCTTAATTTCTCTTAATAAAATATAACATTATTTAAATCCATAGTTGTAATTCATGAAACCTATATTTATTCTTTATTAAACCAATATTTATTGTTTATTTAAGACAGGAATAAGGCGAATTTTAATAATTAAAAAATAAAACTGTCGGGGTTACCCTTAATTCTTAAAAAAATCAAGTGACCGGATTTATCCTGGAAAATTGTGATTTTGAAATTTGGTATATGCGAATTAAAAATTATCTATAAGTAAAACTAAAGAAGATAAATTAAAAACTTTTTTTTATTTTAATAGTAAAAATGATAAGCTTTCGAATGATATAAATTAACTTGGGTTTAGAGAATAATTTCCTAGATTTTTAACTATCGAACCAGAAGTGACCGAAATTACCCCGGTCTCCCCTACTCCCAATTTATTGAAATTTAGAAAAACCAGACTTTTAAAACAGTTTTTTTTTCAGACTTAAACAGTGATATGAAATGGCCGGATAAAAAAGTGGAACTTCTCGTTAAATGCTACGAACAAATTTGGGAAAAAAAGGAAAACAAAAAAAAGATGCCCAAAATTTTGTGGGAAATGACTGCAAAAGAAGTGAATGAGATTGGAAAGTGTAGTTATACTTCACAAGACTGTTCTAATAAGTTGAAAAGTCTGAAACGCAGTTACAAAAATCAAAAAAAAATGCAAGAAACTACGGGAGGGAAAAGAAGTACTTGGAAGCACTTTGATGTTATGCATAACTTGTTTCATAAGAAGCCGGAAATAACGCCTGTTGCCACATCCTCAAGTATAACTGGATTTCAACCAAATAAGGATAAAAAAAACAAGCGTGGAGCAAAATCGTCATCAAGTGACGAAGAAGTAGCAGACATTAAACAAAGAAGGCAAAGCAAAAAAACTGAATCAGAAGTAGATAAACTTATAAATTTTTTGCAAACAAAAGAGGAAAAAAGAAACACATACCTCGATCGTTTCCTATCTATTCTGGAGAAAAAGGAAAAGTAAAAAAAAGATAATTACAGAATTCATAATTCAGTTTTGTAAGTTTTGTTCCAACTGCAAACGCAGTATACTTTTATATAAATTATGAAATCTTTATGTTGTATTTGCTCTTTGTGTTGGTCTTTTAATACATTTTTAATAGAAATATATAGTGATATTGAGAAGGGCAATTTTGCCCATTAAAATGCTGAAAGATGTTATTATCGTGCGACGTATGTAGGTACTATGATACTTGTTAAGTTCATTGCTTATTTATTTATTGTAATGTAATTTAAACATAGAGACTTTTCGGCAGTTTGCAAAACTGAAACTTCAAAGCAGAAAAGTCTAGAAAGTTATCATTTTTTTTTTGTTAACAAATTTATATTTCAGTCTTTTTAATCGAAAAACCTGAAGTAAAAAACAAATTATTTTTTAAGACATGGGAAAAGTTTGTACAATCGTTAAAATATAACTATTTTCCACAACTTCAAATGTTTTTATCTATTTAATCTGACGAATTATACCATTTTTGTTTAATAAATTTCTTGCGTATTTTGAAGAATTTTCCTGGCAGGGCTTAAATCGAATGAAATTGGATTTTTTGACAAGATCAACCAGATGCGCAAAAGCACATTTTTTGTTTAATTTTGTTTGTTAATAGTTAAAAAAGTTTGAAATTAGATCTAGAAATCTGAAAAATTATTGATATTTGTTTAAAAAATTTTTAGCTCAATTTGACGAATTTTCCTGGCAGGGCTTAAATTGATTAAAATTAGATTTTTTGACAAGATCAACCAGATGCGCAATAGCTCAGTTTTTGTGCAATTTTATTCGTCAGTAGATCAAAAAGCCTAAAATTAGATCTAGAAATCTAAAAAATTATTTATATTTGTTTAAAAAATTTTTTGCGTATTTTTGCGATTTTTCCTGGCAGGGCTTAAGTCGATTAAAATTGGATTCTTTGACAAGATCAACCAGATGCGCAATAGCTTAGTTTTTGTGCAATTTTATTCGTCAGTAGATCAAAAAGCCTAAAATTAGATCTAGAAATCTGAAAAATTATTTATATTTGTTTAAAAAAAATTTTGCGTATTTTTGCGATTTTTCCTGGCAGGGCTTAAGTCGATTAAAATTGGATTCTTTGACAAGATCAACCAGATGCGCAATAGCTCAGTTTTTGTGCAATTTTATTCGTCAGTAGATCAAAAAGCCTAAAATTAGATCTAGAAATCTAAAAAATTATTTATATTTGTTTAAAAAATTTTTTGCGTATTTTTGCGATTTTTCCTGGCAGGGCTTAAATCGATTAAAATTGGATTTTTTGACAAGATCAACCAGATGCGCAATAGCTCAGTTTTTGTGCAATTTTATTCGTCAGTAGATCAAAAAGCCTAAAATTAGATCTAGAAATCTGAAAAATTATTTATATTTGTTTAAAAAATTTTTTGCGTATTTTTGCGATTTTTCCTGGCAGGGCTTAAATCGATTAAAATTGGATTTTTTGACAAGATCAACCAGATGCGCAATAGCTCAGTTTTTGTGCAATTTTATTCGTCAGTAGATCAAAAAGCCGAAAATTAGATCTAGAAATCTAAAAAATTAATTATATTTGTTTAAAAAATTTTTTGCGTATTTTTGCGATTTTTCCTGGCAGGGCTTAAATCGATTAAAATTGGATTTTTTGACAAGATCAACCAGATGCGCAATAGCTCAGTTTTTGTGCAATTTTATTCGTCAGTAGATCAAAAAGCCTAAAATTAGATCTAGAAATCTGAAAAATTATTTATATTAGTTTAAAAAATTTTTTGCGTATTTTTGCGATTTTTCCTGGCAGGGCTTAAATCGATTAAAATTGGATTTTTTGACAAGATCAACCAGATGCGCAATAGCTCAGTTTTTGTGCAATTTTATTCGTCAGTAGATCAAAAAGCCTAAAATTAGATCTAGAAATCTGAAAAATTATTTATATTTGTTTAAAAAATTTTTTGCGTATTTTTGCGATTTTTCCTGGCAGGGCTTAAGTCGATTAAAATTGGATTCTTTGACAAGATCAACCAGATGCGCAATAGCTCAGTTTTTGTGCAATTTTATTCGTCAGTAGATCAAAAAGCCTAAAATTAGATCTAGAAATCTGAAAAATTATTTATATTTGTTTAAAAAATTTTTTGCGTATTTTTGCGATTTTTCCTGGCAGGGCTTAAATCGATTAAAATTGGATTTTTTGACAAGATCAACCAGATGCGCAATAGCTCAGTTTTTGTGCAATTTTATTCGTCAGTAGATCAAAAAGCCTAAAATTAGATCTAGAAATCTGAAAAATTATTTATATTTGTTTAAAAAATTTTTTGCGTATTTTTGCGATTTTTCCTGGCAGGGCTTAAATCGATTAAAATTGGATTTTTTGACAAGATCAACCAGATGCGCAATAGCTCAGTTTTTGTGCAATTTTATTCGTCAGTAGATCAAAAAGCCTAAAATTAGATCTAGAAATCTGAAAAATTATTTATATTAGTTTAAAAAATTTTTTGCGTATTTTTGCGATTTTTCCTGGCAGGGCTTAAATCGATTAAAATTGGATTTTTTGACAAGATCAACCAGATGCGCAATAGCTCAGTTTTTGTGCAATTTTATTCGTCAGTAGATCAAAAAGCCTAAAATTAGATCTAGAAATCTAAAAAATTATTTACATTTGTTTAAAAAAAATTTTGCGTATTTTTGCGATTTTTTCTGGCAGGGCTTAAGTCGATTAAAATTGGATTCTTTGACAAGATCAACCAGATGCGCAATAGCTCAGTTTTTGTGCAATTTGATTCGTCAGTAGATCAAAAAGCCGAAAATTAGATCTAGAAATCTAAAAAATTATTTATATTTGTTTAAAAAATTTTTTGCGTATTTTTGCGATTTTTCCTGGCAGGGCTTAAATCGATTAAAATTGGATTTTTTGACAAGATCAACCAGATGCGCAATAGCTCAGTTTTTGTGCAATTTTATTCGTCAGTAGATCAAAAAGCCTAAAATTAGATCTAGAAATCTGAAAAATTATTTATATTAGTTTAAAAAATTTTTTGCGTATTTTTGCGATTTTTCCTGGCAGGGCTTAAATCGATTAAAATTGGATTTTTTGACAAGATCAACCAGATGCGCAATAGCTCAGTTTTTGTGCAATTTTATTCGTCAGTAGATCAAAAAGCCTAAAATTAGATCTAGAAATCTGAAAAATTATTTATATTTGTTTAAAAAATTTTTTGCGTATTTTTGCGATTTTTCCTGGCAGGGCTTAAGTCGATTAAAATTGGATTCTTTGACAAGATCAACCAGATGCGCAATAGCTCAGTTTTTGTGCAATTTTATTCGTCAGTAGATCAAAAAGCCTAAAATTAGATCTAGAAATCTGAAAAATTATTTATATTTGTTTAAAAAATTTTTTGCGTATTTTTGCGATTTTTCCTGGCAGGGCTTAAATCGATTAAAATTGGATTTTTTGACAAGATCAACCATATGCGCAATAGCTCAGTTTTTGTGCAATTTTATTCGTCAGTAGATCAAAAAGCCGAAAATTAGATCTAGAAATCTAAAAAATTATTTATATTTGTTTAAAAAAAATTTTGCGTATTTTTGCGATTTTTCCTGGCAGGGCTTAAGTCGATTAAAATTGGATTCTTTGACAAGATCAACCAGATGCGCAATAGCTCAGTTTTTGTGCAATTTTATTCGTCAGTAGATCAAAAAGCCTAAAATTAGATCTAGAAATCTAAAAAATTATTTATATTTGTTTAAAAAATTTTTTGCGTATTTTTGCGATTTTTCCTGGCAGGGCTTAAATCGATTAAAATTGGATTTTTTGACAAGATCAACCATATGCGCAATAGCTCAGTTTTTGTGCAATTTTATTCGTCAGTAGATCAAAAAGCCTAAAATTAGATCTAGAAATCTGAAAAATTATTTATATTTGTTTAAAAAATTTTTTGCGTATTTTTGCGATTTTTCCTGGCAGGGCTTAAGTCGATTAAAATTGGATTCTTTGACAAGATCAACCAGATGCGCAATAGCTCAGTTTTTGTGCAATTTTATTCGTCAGTAGATCAAAAAGCCTAAAATTAGATCTAGAAATCTAAAAAATTATTTATATTTGTTTAAAAAATTTTTTGCGTATTTTTGCGATTTTTCCTGGCAGGGCTTAAGTCGATTAAAATTGGATTCTTTGACAAGATCAACCAGATGCGCAATAGCTCAGTTTTTGTGCAATTTTATTCGTCAGTAGATCAAAAAGCCTAAAATTAGATCTAGAAATCTAAAAAATTATTTATATTTGTTTAAAAAATTTTTTGCGTATTTTTGCGATTTTTCCTGGCAGGGCTTAAGTCGATTAAAATTGGATTCTTTGACAAGATCAACCAGATGCGCAATAGCTCAGTTTTTGTGCAATTTTATTCGTCAGTAGATCAAAAAGCCTAAAATTAGATCTAGAAATCTAAAAAATTATTTATATTTGTTTAAAAAATTTTTTGCGTATTTTTGCGATTTTTCCTGGCAGGGCTTAAATCGATTAAAATTGGATTTTTTGACAAGATCAACCAGATGCGCAATAGCTCAGTTTTTGTGCAATTTTATTCGTTAGTAGATCAAAAAGCCTAAAATTAGATCTAGAAATCTGAAAAATTATTTATATTAGTTTAAAAAATTTTTTGCGTATTTTTGCGATTTTTCCTGGCAGGGCTTAAATCGATTAAAATTGGATTTTTTGACAAGATCAACCAGATGCGCAATAGCTCAGTTTTTGTGCAATTTTATTCGTCAGTAGATCAAAAAGCCTAAAATTAGATCTAGAAATCTGAAAAATTATTTATATTTGTTTAAAAAATTTTTTGCGTATTTTTGCGATTTTTCCTGGCAGGGCTTAAGTCGATTAAAATTGGATTCTTTGACAAGATCAACCAGATGCGCAATAGCTCAGTTTTTGTGCAATTTTATTCGTCAGTAGATCAAAAAGCCTAAAATTAGATCTAGAAATCTGAAAAATTATTTATATTTGTTTAAAAAATTTTTTGCGTATTTTTGCGATTTTTCCTGGCAGGGCTTAAATCGATTAAAATTGGATTTTTTGACAAGATCAACCAGATGCGCAATAGCTCAGTTTTTGTGCAATTTTATTCGTCAGTAGATCAAAAAGCCTAAAATTAGATCTAGAAATCTGAAAAATTATTTATATTTGTTTAAAAAATTTTTTGCGTATTTTTGCGATTTTTCCTGGCAGGGCTTAAATCGATTAAAATTGGATTTTTTGACAAGATCAACCAGATGCGCAATAGCTCAGTTTGTGTGCAATTTTATTCGTCAGTAGATCAAAAAGCCTAAAATTAGATCTAGAAATCTAAAAAATTATTTATATTTGTTTAAAAAAAATTTTGCGTATTTTTGCGATTTTTTCTGGCAGGGCTTAAGTCGATTAAAATTGGATTCTTTGACAAGATCAACCAGATGCGCAATAGCTCAGTTTTTGTGCAATTTTATTCGTCAGTAGATCAAAAAGCCGAAAATTAGATCTAGAAATCTAAAAAATTATTTATATTTGTTTAAAAAATTTTTTGCGTATTTTTGCGATTTTTCCTGGCAGGGCTTAAATCGATTAAAATTGGATTTTTTGACAAGATCAACCAGATGCGAAATAGCTCAGTTTTTGTGCAATTTTATTCGTCAGTAGATCAAAAAGCCTAAAATTAGATCTAGAAATCTGAAAAATTATTTATATTAGTTTAAAAAATTTTTTGCGTATTTTTGCGATTTTTCCTGGCAGGGCTTAAATCGATTAAAATTGGATTTTTTGACAAGATCAACCAGATGCGCAATAGCTCAGTTTTTGTGCAATTTTATTCGTCAGTAGATCAAAAAGCCTAAAATTAGATCTAGAAATCTGAAAAATTATTTATATTTGTTTAAAAAATTTTTTGCGTATTTTTGCGATTTTTCCTGGCAGGGCTTAAGTCGATTAAAATTGGATTCTTTGACAAGATCAACCAGATGCGCAATAGCTCAGTTTTTGTGCAATTTTATTCGTCAGTAGATCAAAAAGCCTAAAATTAGATCTAGAAATCTGAAAAATTATTTATATTTGTTTAAAAAATTTTTTGCGTATTTTTGCGATTTTTCCTGGCAGGGCTTAAATCGATTAAAATTGGATTTTTTGACAAGATCAACCATATGCGCAATAGCTCAGTTTTTGTGCAATTTTATTCGTCAGTAGATCAAAAAGCCGAAAATTAGATCTAGAAATCTAAAAAATTATTTATATTTGTTTAAAAAAAATTTTGCGTATTTTTGCGATTTTTCCTGGCAGGGCTTAAGTCGATTAAAATTGGATTCTTTGACAAGATCAACCAGATGCGCAATAGCTCAGTTTTTGTGCAATTTTATTTGTCAGTAGATCAAAAAGCCTAAAATTAGATCTAGAAATCTGAAAAATTATTTATATTAGTTTAAAAAATTTTTTGCGTATTTTTGCGATTTTTCCTGGCAGGGCTTAAATCGATTAAAATTGGATTTTTTGACAAGATCAACCGGATGCGCAATAGCTCAGTTTTTGTGCAATTTTATTCGTCAGTAGATCAAAAAGCCTAAAATTAGATCTAGAAATCTAAAAAATTATTTATATTTGTTTAAAAAAAATTTTGCGTATTTTTGCGATTTTTCCTGGCAGGGCTTAAGTCGATTAAAATTGGATTCTTTGACAAGATCAACCAGATGCGCAATAGCTCAGTTTTTGTGCAATTTTATTCGTCAGTAGATCAAAAAGCCGAAAATTAGATCTAGAAATCTAAAAAATTATTTATATTTGTTTAAAAAATTTTTTGCGTATTTTTGCGATTTTTCCTGGCAGGGCTTAAATCGATTAAAATTGGATTTTTTGACAAGATCAACCAGATGCGCAATAGCTCAGTTTTTGTGCAATTTTATTCGTCAGTAGATCAAAAAGCCTAAAATTAGATCTAGAAATCTGAAAAATTATTTATATTAGTTTAAAAAATTTTTTGCGTATTTTTGCGATTTTTCCTGGCAGGGCTTAAATCGATTAATATTGGATTTTTTGACAAGATCAACCAGATGCGCAATAGCTCAGTTTTTGTGCAATTTTATTCGTCAGTAGATCAAAAAGCCTAAAATTAGATCTAGAAATCTGAAAAATTATTTTTATTTGTTTAAAAAATTTTTTGCGTATTTTTGCGATTTTTCCTGGCAGGGCTTAAATCGATTAAAATTGGATTTTTTGACAAGATCAACCAGATGCGCAATAGCTCAGTTTTTGTGCAATTTTATTCGTCAGTAGATTAAAAAGCCTAAAATTAGATCTAGAAATCTGAAAAATTATTTATATTAGTTTAAAAAATTTTTTGCGTATTTTTGCGATTTTTCCTGGCAGGGCTTAAGTCGATTAAAATTGGATTCTTTGACAAGATCAACCAGATGCGCAATAGCTCAGTTTTTGTGCAATTTTATTCGTCAGTAGATCAAAAAGCCGAAAATTAGATCTAGAAATCTAAAAAATTATTTATATTTGTTTAAAAAAAATTTTGCGTATTTTTGCGATTTTTCCTGGCAGGGCTTAAGTCGATTAAAATTGGATTCTTTGACAAGATCAACCAGATGCGCAATAGCTCAGTTTTTGTGCAATTTTATTCGTCAGTAGATCAAAAAGCCTAAAATTAGATCTAGAAATCTGAAAAATTATTTATATTTGTTTAAAAAATTTTTTGCGTATTTTTGCGATTTTTCCTGGCAGGGCTTAAATCGATTAAAATTGGATTTTTTGACAAGATCAACCAGATGCGCAATAGCTCAGTTTTTGTGCAATTTTATTCGTAAGTAGATCAAAAAGCCTAAAATTAGATCTAGAAATCTGAAAAATTATTTATATTAGTTTAAAAAATTTTTTGCGTATTTTTGCGATTTTTCCTGGCAGGGCTTAAATCGATTAATATTGGATTTTTTGACAAGATCAACCAGATGCGCAATAGCTCAGTTTTTGTGCAATTTTATTCGTCAGTAGATCAAAAAGCCTAAAATTAGATCTAGAAATCTGAAAAATTATTTATATTTGTTTAAAAAATTTTTTGCGTATTTTTGCGATTTTTCCTGTCAGGGCTTAAATCGATTAAAATTGGATTTTTTGACAAGATCAACCAGATGCGCAATAGCTCAGTTTTTGTGCAATTTTATTCGTCAGTAGATTAAAAAGCCTAAAATTAGATCTAGAAATCTGAAAAATTATTTATATTAGTTTAAAAAATTTTTTGCGTATTTTTGCGATTTTTCCTGGCAGGGCTTAAGTCGATTAAAATTGGATTCTTTGACAAGATCAACCAGATGCGCAATAGCTCAGTTTTTGTGCAATTTTATTCGTCAGTAGATCAAAAAGCCTAAAATTAGATCTAGAAATCTGAAAAATTATTTATATTTGTTTAAAAAATTTTTTGCGTATTTTTGCGATTTTTCCTGGCAGGGCTTAAATCGATTAAAATTGGATTTTTTGACAAGATCAACCAGATGCGCAATAGCTCAGTTTTTGTGCAATTTTATTCGTCAGTAGATCAAAAAGCCTAAAATTAGATCTAGAAATCTGAAAAATTATTTATATTTGTTTAAAAAATTTTTTGCGTATTTTTGCGATTTTTCCTGGCAGGGCTTAAATCGATTAAAATTGGATTTTTTGACAAGATCAACCAGATGCGCAATAGCTCAGTTTTTGTGCAATTTTATTCGTCAGTAGATCAAAAAGCCTAAAATTAGATCTAGAAATCTAAAAAATTATTTATATTTGTTTAAAAAAAATTTTGCGGATTTTTGCGATTTTTCCTGGCAGGACTTAAGTCGATTAAAATTGGATTCTTTGACAAGATCAACCAGATGCGCAATAGCTCAGTTTTTGTGCAATTTTATTCGTCAGTAGATCAAAAAGCCTAAAATTAGATCTAGAAATCAAAAAAATTATTTATATTTGTTTAAAAAATTTTATGCGTATTTTTGCGATTTTTCCTGGCAGGGCTTAAATCGATTAAAATTGGATTTTTTGACAAGATCAACCAGATGCGCAATAGCTCAGTTTTTGTGCAATTTTATTCGTCAGTAGATCAAAAAGCCTAAAATTAGATCTAGAAATCTAAAAAATTATTTATATTTGTTTAAAAAAAATTTTGCGGATTTTTGCGATTTTTCCTGGCAGGACTTAAGTCGATTAAAATTGGATTCTTTGACAAGATCAACCAGATGCGCAATAGCTCAGTTTTTGTGCAATTTTATTCGTCAGCAGATCAAAAAGCCTAAAATTAGATCTAGAAATCTAAAAAATTATTTATATTTGTTTAAAAAATTTTATGCGTATTTTTGCGATTTTTCCTGGCAGGGCTTAAATCGATTAAAATTGGATTTTTTGACAAGATCAACCAGATGCGCAATAGCTCAGTTTTTGTGCAATTTTATTCGTCAGTAGATCAAAAAGCCTAAAATTAGATCTAGAAATCTAAAAAATTATTTATATTTGTTTAAAAAATTTTTTGCGTATTTTTGCGATTTTTCCTGGCAGGGCTTAAGTCGATTAAAATTGGATTCTTTGACAAGATCAACCAGATGCGCAATAGCTCAGTTTTTGTGCAATTTTATTCGTCAGTAGATCAAAAAGCCTAAAATTAGATCTAGAAATCTAAAAAATTATTTATATTTGTTTAAAAAATTTTTTGCGTATTTTTGCGATTTTTCCTGGCAGGGCTTAAGTCGATTAAAATTGGATTCTTTGACAAGATCAACCAGATGCGCAATAGCTCAGTTTTTGTGCAATTTTATTCGTCAGTAGATCAAAAAGCCTAAAATTAGATCTAGAAATCTAAAAAATTATTTATATTTGTTTAAAAAATTTTTTGCGTATTTTTGCGATTTTTCCTGGCAGGGCTTAAATCGATTAAAATTGGATTTTTTGACAAGATCAACCAGATGCGCAATAGCTCAGTTTTTGTGCAATTTTATTCGTCAGTAGATCAAAAAGCCTAAAATTAGATCTAGAAATCTGAAAAATTATTTATATTTGTTTAAAAAATTTTTTGCGTATTTTTGCGATTTTTCCTGGCAGGGCTTGAATCGATTAAAATTGGATTTTTTGACAAGATCAACCAGATGCGCAATAGCTCAGTTTTTGTGCAATTTTATTTGTCAGTAGATCAAAAAGCCTAAAATTAGATCTAGAAATCTGAAAAATTATTTATATTAGTTTAAAAAATTTTTTGCGTATTTTTGCGATTTTTCCTGGCAGGGCTTAAGTCGATTAAAATTGGATTCTTTGACAAGATCAACCAGATGCGCAATAGCTCAGTTTTTGTGCAATTTTATTCGTCAGTAGATCAAAAAGCCTAAAATTAGATCTAGAAATCTAAAAAATTATTTATATTTGTTTAAAAAAAATTTTGCGTATTTTTGCGATTTTTCCTGGCAGGGCTTAAGTCGATTAAAATTGGATTCTTTGACAAGATCAACCAGATGCGCAATAGCTCAGTTTTTGTGCAATTTTATTCGTCAGTAGATCAAAAAGCCTAAAATTAGATCTAAAAATCTAAAAAATTATTTATATTTGTTTAAAAAATTTTATGCGTATTTTTGCGATTTTTCCTGGCAGGGCTTAAATCGATTAAAATTGGATTTTTTGACAAGATCAACCAGATGCGCAATAGCTCAGTTTTTGTGCAATTTTATTCGTCAGTAGATCAAAAAGCCTAAAATTAGATCTAGAAATCTGAAAAATTATTTATATTTGTTTAAAAAATTTTTTGCGTATTTTTGCGATTTTTCCTGGCAGGGCTTAAATCGATTAAAATTGGATTTTTTGACAAGATCAACCAGATGCGCAATAGCTCAGTTTTTGTGCAATTTTATTCGTCAGTAGATCAAAAAGCCTAAAATTAGATCTAGAAATCTGAAAAATTATTTATATTAGTTTAAAAAATTTTTTGCGTATTTTTGCGATTTTTCCTGGCAGGGCTTAAGTAGATTAAAATTGGATTCTTTGACAAGATCAACCAGATGCGCAATAGCTCAGTTTTTGTGCAATTTTATTCATCAGTAGATCAAAAAGCTTAAAATTAGATCTAGAAATCTGAAAAATTATTTATATTAGTTTAAAAAATTTTTTGCGTATTTTTGCGATTTTTCCTGGCAGGGCTTAAATCGATTAAAATTGGATTTTTTGACAAGATCAACCAGATGCGCAATAGCTCAGTTTTTGTGCAATTTTATTCGTCAGTAGATCAAAAAGCCTAAAATTAGATCTAGAAATCTGAAAAATTATTTATATTTGTTTAAAAAATTTTTTGCGTATTTTTGCGATTTTTCCTGGCAGGGCTTAAATCGATTAAAATTGAATTTTTTGACAAGATCAACCAGATGCGCAATAGCTCAGTTTTTGTGCAATTTTATTCGTCAGTAGATCAAAAAGCCTAAAATTAGATCTAGAAATCTGAAAAATTATTTATATTTGTTTAAAAAATTTTTTGCGTATTATTGCGATTTTTCCTGGCAGGGCTTAAATCGATTAAAATTGGATTTTTTAAAAAGATCAACTAGATGCGCAATAGCTCAGTTTTTGAGCAATTTTATTCGTCAGTAGATCAAAAAGCCTAAAATTAGATCTAGAAATCTGAAAAATTATTTATATTTGTTTAAAAAATTTTTTGCGTATTTTTGCGATTTTTCCTGGCAGGGCTTAAATCGATTAAAATTGGATTTTTTGACAAGATCAACCAGATGCGCAATAGCTCAGTTTTTGTGCAATTTTATTTGTCAGTAGATCAAAAAGCCTAAAATTAGATCTAGAAATCTGAAAAATTATTTATATTAGTTTAAAAAATTTTTTGCGTATTTTTGCGATTTTTCCTGGCAGGGCTTAAGTCGATTAAAATTGGATTCTTTGACAAGATCAACCAGATGCGCAATAGCTTAGTTTTTGTGCAATTTTATTCGTCAGTAGATCAAAAAGCCTAAAATTAGATCTAGAAATCTGAAAAATTATTTATATTTGTTTAAAAAAATTTTTGCGTATTTTTGCGATTTTTCCTGGCAGGGCTTAAGTCGATTAAAATTGGATTCTTTGACAAGATCAACCAGATGCGCAATAGCTCAGTTTTTGTGCAATTTTATTCGTCAGTAGATCAAAAAGCCTAAAATTAGATCTAGAAATCTGAAAAATTATTTATATTTGTTTAAAAAATTTTTTGCGTATTTTTGCGATTTTTCCTGGCAGGGCTTAAATCGATTAAAATTGGATTTTTTGACAAGATCAACCAGATGCGCAATAGCTCAGTTTTTGTGCAATTTTATTCGTCAGTAGATCAAAAAGCCTAAAATTAAATCTAGAAATCTGAAAAATTATTTATATTAGTTTAAAAAATTTTCTGCGTATTTTTGCGATTTTTCCTGGCAGGGCTTAAGTCGATTAAAATTGGATTCTTTGACAAGATCAACCAGATGCGCAATAGCTCAGTTTTTGTGCAATTTTATTCGTCAGTAGATCAAAAAGCCTAAAATTAGATCTAGAAATCTAAAAAATTATTTATATTTGTTTAAAAAAAATTTTGCGTATTTTTGCGATTTTTCCTGGCAGGGCTTAAGTCGATTAAAATTGGATTCTTTGACAAGATCAACCAGATGCGCAATAGCTCAGTTTTTGTGCAATTTTATTCGTCAGTAGATCAAAAAGCCGAAAATTAGATCTAGAAATCTAAAAAATTATTTATATTTGTTTAAAAAATTTTTTGCGTATTTTTGCGATTTTTCCTGGCAGGGCTTAAGTCGATTAAAATTGGATTCTTTGACAAGATCAACCAGATGCGCAATAGCTCAGTTTTTGTGCAATTTTATTCGTCAGTAGATCAAAAAGCCTAAAATTAGATCTAGAAATCTAAAAAATTATTTATATTTGTTTAAAAAATTTTTTGCGTATTTTTGCGATTTTTCCTGGCAGGGCTTAAGTCGATTAAAATTGGATTCTTTGACAAGATCAACCAGATGCGCAATAGCTCAGTTTTTGTGCAATTTTATTCGTCAGTAGATCAAAAAGCCTAAAATTAGATCTAGAAATCTGAAAAATTATTTATATTTGTTTAAAAAATTTTTTGCGTATTTTTGCGATTTTTCCTGGCAGGGCTTAAATCGATTAAAATTGGATTTTTTGACAAGATCAACCACATGCGCAATAGCTCAGTTTTTTTGCAATTTTGTTCGTCAATAGATAAAAAAGCTTGAAATCAGTTCTAGAAATCTGAAAAATTATTGATATTTGTTTAAAAAATTTTTTGCGTATTTAGGCGACCTTTCCTGGTAAGGCTTAAATTGATTGAAATTGGATTTTTTGACAAGATCAACAAGATGCGCAAAAGCACAGTTTTTGATTAATTTTTTTCGTTAATAGTAAAAAAGGTTTGAAATTAGATCTAGAAATCTGAAAAATTATTAATATTAGTTTAAAAAATTTTTAGCGTTATTTGACGAATTTTCCTGGCAGGGCTTAAATCGAATGAAATTGGATTTTTTGACAAGATCAACCAGATGCGCAAAAGCACAGTTTTTGTTTAATTTTGTTTGTTAACAGTTAAAAAAGTTTGAAATTAGATCTAGAAATCTGAAAAATTATTGATATTTGTTTAAAAAATTTTTTGCGTATTTTTGCGATTTTTCCTGGCAGGGCTTAAGTCGATTAAAATTGGATTCTTTGACAAGATCAACCAGATGCGCAATAGCTCAGTTTTTGTGCAATCTTATTCGTCAGTAGATCAAAAAGCTTAAAGTAAGATCTAGAAATCTGAAAAATTATTGATATTAGTTTAAAAAATTTTTAGCGTAATTTGACGAATTTTCCTTGTAGGGCTTAAATTGATTGAAATTGGATTTTTGGACAAGATCAACCAGTTGCGCAAAAGCACAGTTTTTGATTAATTTTTTTCGTTAATAGTAAAAAAAGTTAGAAATTAGATATAGAAATCTGAAAAATTATTGATATTAGTTTAAAAAATTTTTATCGTAATTTGACGAATTTTCCTGGCAGGGCCTAAATTGATTGAAATTCGATTTTTTGACAAGATCAATCAGATGCGCAAAAGTACAGTTTTTGATTAATTTTTTTCGTTAATAGTAAAAAGAGTTTGAAATTAGATCTAGAAATCTGAAAAATTATTGATATTAGTTTAAAAAATTTTTAGCGTAATTTGACGAATTTTCCTGGCAGGGCTTAAATCGATTGAAATTGGATTTTTTGACAAGATCAACCAGATGCGTAATAGCACAGGTTTTGTTTAATTTTTTTCGGTAATAGTAAAAAAAAAGTTTGAAATTAGATCTAGAAAACTGAAAAATTATTGATATTTGTTTAAAAAATTTTTTGCGTATTTTGGCGAATTTTCCTGGCAGCGCTTAAATCGATTGAAATTGGATTTTTTGACAAGATCAACCAGATGCGCAATAGCTCAGTTTTTGTGCAATTTTAATCGTCAATAGATGATAAAGTTTGAAATTAGATCTAGAAATCTGAAAAATTATTAATATTTGTTTAAAAAGTTTTTAGTGTAATTTGGCGAATTTTTCTGCCACGGCTTAAATTGATTGAAATTGGATTTTTTGACAAGATCAACCAGCTGCGAAATATAACTAGCACCTAGTTTTGGAAAAAAAAATTTTTTTTTTTAATATTTCTGTTCCTATTATTAGCGACCTCAAAAAATGACGAGTTAGTTTGAACGCATCTTTGCGCAATTCACTATTTTACGAACGCAACCTTTCTGGTTAATTAGCTGCAAAAATACAGTCTGTATCACACACACAGTTTGTCGCAACATTTTTCAACCAATCAAAATCAATGTTGACAAATCAGCTGTTAAAAGTAGAATGAGAACCCCTTACACCTCAAGGGCGCCCTGGGGCTTGTATCTCGTAAACACCCTAAGGGGTTTTTGGGGTCGCTGATTACGAATCTGAAGTCAGAATTACAAACTTCAAAATGGCGGATCCAATATGGCGGACGAATTTTTAAAAAATTGTTGGATTTTTATATAACTTGGTATTAAGGGGTTTTTGGTGTCGGTGATTACGAATCTGAAGTCAGAATTACAAAATTCAAAATGGCGGATCCAATATGGCGGACGAATTTTCAAAAAATTGTTGAATTTTAATATAACTTGGCATTAAGGGGTTTTTGGGGTCGCTGATTACGTATCTAAAGTCAAAATTACAAAATTCAAAATGGCGGATCCAATATGGCGGACGAATTTTCAAAAAATTGTTGGATTTTTATATAACTTGGTATTAAGGGGTTTTTGGGGTCGCTGATTACGAATCTGAAGTCAGAATTACAAAATTCAAAATGGCGGATCCAATATGGCGGACGAATTTTTAAAAAATTGTTGGATTTTTATATAACTTGGTATTAAGGGGTTTTTGGTGTCGCTGATTACGAATCTGAAGTCAGAATTACAAAATTCAAAATGGCGGATCCAATATGGCGGACGAATTTTCAAAAAATTGTTGAATTTTTATATAACTTGGCATTAAGGGGTTTTTGGGGTCGCTGTTTACGAATCTAAAGTCAAAATTACAAAATTCAAAATGGCGGATCCAATATGGCGGACGAATTTTCAAAAAATTGTTGGATTTTTATATAACTTGGTATTAAGGGGTTTTTGGGGTCGCTGATTACGAATCTGAAGTCAGAATTACAAAATTCAAAATGGCGGATCCAATATGGCGGACGAATTTTCAAAAAATTGTTGAATTTTAATATAACTTGGCATTAAGGGGTTTTTGGGGTCGCTGATTACGAATCTAAAGTCAAAATTACAAAATTCAAAATGGCGGATCCAAAATGGCGGACAAATTTTCAAAAAATTGTTGGATTTTAATATAACTTGGTATTAAGGGGTTTTTGGAGTCGCTGATTACGAATCTGAAGTCAAAATTACAAAATTCAAAATGAGGGATCCAATATGGCGGACAAATTTTAAAAAAATTGTTGGATTTTAAAATTACTTGGTACTTATTGGTTTTTGGGGTCGCTGATTACGAATCTGAAGTCAGAACTAAAAAATTTTGATTAGCAGTTACAATATGGCAGATAAATTTTGAAAATTTAAGTAGAGTCACCTGTGATATTTTCACCTATCCATATTTATGATGTCTAGAGTTGCCAATTTTTTCTAATGTAGTTTGGAGACCTAAAATTATCTGTACAATATCAAAAATAGAAATAAATATATAACTAGCTTAAAATTTGAATTCCAGAAAAAAAATTTTTTTGAATAAAATATGTAATAATAATATATAGCATAATTTTTGCTATATTTTATCGCCAATTTTTGTCTTAATTTGTTCATTATTGTCAAAATCTCATCTCGACTGAATTTTAAAAAATTATGAAATACAGATACACTCTAAATTTGAATCAGTGATATACGACTGACCTTTAGTGAATATCTATAATTGATTCTCAGTAGCTAATTTTGTTTATTTCAATCAGTTAAATTTAACTGATTGAAATAAAGAAAATTCAGCAACTGAGAATGAGTTATATTCACTGATTGTCAGTCGTATACCATTGATTCAAATTTAGAGTGTAAAAAAATTTTTGAAATAGTTAAACAATTTTTTTTATAAATTTTAAACAATATACTGTAATTCTAAGGCGAAAATTATGTCAGAAAAAAAATTAGCAACCCTCAGTTGCGAGTTTAATTTCATTGGCCTTCATGGATCGAATTTAAGTTTTTAAAATATACTAGTCTGGAAGGTAATTATTTTATTACTAAACATTACTAAGTAATTCTAAACTTTTATATAACTTGTAGCAAAAATTGTAATAAAGCTTGTAATTATTTTTTTAACGAAGATTTTGCTTTTTGATACTTTTTTCCTAAATTTGTAAAAGTTTTTGGTCACATTTTTTAAACTTTTTTATTCTAGTTGAAAACCATTTTAAATCTCTTTTTATCTCTTTTTTTAATTTTTAATTTTCAAATATTTTTGAAAAGTTTTTTAGGCTTTTCAATTTCTTTTATTTCATTATTTATTATTTATATTTTTATATTTTATTATTTATAATAATAAGAATAATTATTATAAACTGATAATAAATAGTTATTATATATAAATAATGTTCATTAATTCAAATACAAGAGAATTGATTTATTTTAAACCACCAATTTTATATTTGAAGTTCTAACTTCAGATTTGTAGTTGCTGACCCTAAAAATGCCTCGATACTAAGTTATATCTGACATTTAGAAATGTTGTAATTCTGACTTCAAATTCGTAATCAGCAACCCAAAAAACCCCTAAATATCAAGTTATATTAAAATCCAACGATTTTTTTAAAATCCGTCCGCCATATTGGATCCGCTATTTTGAATTTTGTAATTCTGACTTCAGATTCGTAATCAGCGACCCCAAAAACCCCTAAGTACCAAGTTATATTAAAATCGAACAATTTTTTAAAAATTTGTCGGCCATATTGGATCCGCCATTTTGAATTTTGTAATTCTGACTTCAGATTCGTAATTAGCGACCCCAAAAACCCCTTAATGCCAAGTTATATTAAAATTCAACAATTTTTTGAAAATTCGTCCGCCATATTGGATCCGCCATTTTGAATTTTGTAATTCTGACTTCAGATTCGTAATCAGCGACCCGAAAAACCCCTTAATACCAAGTTATATTAAAATCCAACAATTTTTTGAAAATTCGTCCGCCATATTGGATCCGCCATTTTGAATTTTAATTTTCGGACCTAATTTTTCTGGATAATGCGCCTTAGAAGTTTTAAAATACTAAATTCCATGATTACATAAGATATTTCTAAAATTCATCTCGACCTGATATTCGTAGACTGTCTATCTGCTTCCTATTTTTTATTATTATTTCAATTTGTTTATTATTATAAAAAGCTTAAAATGCAGACATCAACATATTTGTATGACAATCTGTGAACCCTAAGCTTTAATTTACCATTGGGGAGAAGTCTTTAAGTTAATTTGTTCACGAGTTATTAATAAAAATGTTTGGAAGAGTATACTCGTCTTTATGCATACGGAAACGACTTCGTTTGGACGAGTATACTCGGCCCTATACGCAGGAGGGTTAACTGATATTTTTACATATTTTATCATATTAGATGTAAGCATTCCACATTTAATTTTTTAAAATCTCTATATTATTTTAAACCTATTCTTCTATTTAGTAAAAATTTAATGAGATTTTTAAAATTGCGAGGGAAAAAAAACAGTTTTCAAGATTCTAAAAAATCTAAATTTTTGTAAAAATAGATTTTTTGTGACAAATTTTTTCCTATTGGAATTTAACAGTCCACAATTGATTTTCTAATATCTCTATCATATTTAGAATATAATTTTTTTTGTTACATTTAAAAAATATTTTTATAATTTTAAGGGGGAAAAAACCGTTTTCAAGATGCTGATAAATATGTATTTTTGTAAAAACAAGTATTTTTAACCACATCTTTTCCTACTTAAGATTTGTATTCCACAAATCATTCTTTAAAATCTCTATCTTAATTAAAACCGATTTTTCTATTTGGTAAAAATGTAGAGTTTTTTATAATTTCGAGGGAAAAAAACCATTTTTAGATTCTGAAAAATATTAATTTTTTTAAAAACATATTTTCTGCCATTTTTTTCTTATTGAAGTTTAACAGAGCACAAATGATTTTCTTAAATCTTTGTTATATTTAACACTTACTCTTTTTTTGGGAAAAATTAAAGGTTTTATTTATTTCGAGTGAAAAAACTGTTTACAAAATGCTGAAAAATTTTAATTTTTTAAAAACAGATCTTTTTTGTCAAATTTTTTCCTATTGGAGTTTAACAGTCCTCAAATGATTTTATAGAATCTCTTTCATATTTAGAACCGTTTCTACTATTTAGTAAAAATTAAAAAAGATTTTTATAATTTTCAAGGTGTTTATTAAAATCTTTATCATTTTTAGAACCTATTCTTCTATTTGGTAAAAATAAAAAAAAATTTTTATAATTTTAAGAAGAAAAAAATTGTTTTCAACATGCTTAAAAATCTCAATTTTTGTAAAAACATATTTTTTTGACAAATTTCTTCCTATTGGAGTTTAACAGTCCTCAAATGATTTTCTAAAATCTCTATCATAATTAGAACCTATTTTTTTATTTGGTAAACATTAAAAGAGATGTTTATAATTTCGAGGGGAAAATATTAGTTTTCAAGATGCTGAAAAATATTTATAAGAAGTATGTAAAATCGAAAGCATTATTTCTTTTAACTACTAAAGTATGCTATTTTTTGCCCAAAGTTAGAAAAGTTTCAAAACATTTTTTGTTTAACCTACTGTATCTTATAAATTATAAAATTAAATTAAAATATTTTTTAAATCATTGTTTTCGGGTACAACTCTTTTTTAATAAATCCTTAATTCTTCTTAAAACAATAATAAATAATTTTTTTGTTTTTAGAAATATAAATTCAATGAATGGGAAGGAAAAAACAATTTTTTTACTTTCACAAACTGCGACGGTTTTATGGTGTGTTTTACCATTTTCTTGTGGCTAATTTTATTAAATAAATAAAGAAAAAATAATACAATAAGAACAGTTAGCAAACACTTTATACATTGCATATAAATTGAAAAGTAATAATACATAACATAGAGGACCGACGAAACAATTTTTGACATTTCAATAAAATTATCAAGTCAAAAGTGATTGTAAATAAATGTGGGAAGAGAACCATATATACTTTAAACTTACTTATATTTTAGAACATACAAATTTTTTCTAGAAATTTCTTAAATAATGAAAAGAGGAGACGCAGATTATTACAAACATTTCTTCTCTTCCTTACAAGTGCAATTAAATAAAGAAGTCAACGACACACGCTTTCAAGTCTAATAATATCCTGCTTCTTAAGAAAAGTTAGGATGTATTCAGATAAGTGAAGGGGAATATGACATTTAACGGCAATGTAGTTCCTACATTTTTCAATTTTAGCTGTCATGCTTAAAATTTGTTTCACATGCGTACTTATTACTCTTCGGAATCTGGAACCTTGCAATAAGTTTGAAATATTTTGCAGAACTGCAGGTGTTAGCAGGAAACACTGTTGCACTGGAGACTTTTTAAAAATTTTCATCATATTCAAATCGTTAGGTCCCGCAGGTAGCCGACGATAAACTACTCTTCTAAGAGAAAGAAAAGTTTCTTTGAATTGTGCAATATTTGTATACATTCTATTAAATTCTTCACATACTTCTTCATTTTCAATTATTTTAAAGTGTAGTATAAACCTGGTAATCCCCAGATATATACAATCATTTTCATCTGGTGAAAAATCTTTCGTTAACACCGGAAGTACATTAATTAAGTATTGCGTGTTATCGTCATTGTTCTTCGCATATATCATTTTTTCACAAACGAATGCCACATGCGACATCTGCGACTCAAATTCATCTATTTGGTTGAAGCCATTTTCGGTGAGTGTTCTCATATCTTCCACAGATCTTGCAATACAAATTGCGTGTTGCAACAAAGTTTTATCAAATATCGTGCATGTTGGAGCGAAAGTCCCTGATCTACTAATTTTTAATAATCTTCGCAAATCTGAATCGTTAATAATGCAGTAATAACAAGAGACTGTTAGGAAGTCGTAAGGTAGCATCGCTCCTACGCAATTTTCTATATATTCATAGAAATCTTCATCGTCCTCATCAGGAAGTGCAGTGTTATTTGCCATTTTCAACAGGTTTTTAATCTCTCCGCCATCTTCAACACCCAATCGAACAAGAATATCCTCCAAATCTTGATTCATCTGAACAAAGGAAAGTATGTACTTTGTAATTTAAGACCTAATATAATGTATGAATATATGCCTTCCTTAGAATAAAGTTAAGAATGGATAAAGTAATGAGTTTTCAGAAAAAATTGTCACTGAATATTTTTATAAATATTAAAACCTACATTAAATGTAATATTGAAGTACATATATTCAAATTTTAAGTGATTTGATTTGTCGAAGGGTGTTCGACTGGCCTGCGAGACCTTCTAAACATTTTGAAACCTATTCCATTATAATAATTTTAAAAAATGCGTTTCTTTCTCAAGTTTTGAAAGTGAAGTTTATATAATTATAGAACTAAATTTCTGATAAATGCATGAAATTCAAAAAATCTTGCAGTTAGGAGTGTTTGAAGCATTTCAAAGTGACTTTGACTGGCCCTGCAGACATTCGAAACACATTAAATTTACTTACTTTTGAAAATTGTAATTTTTTCACAACTTCTGACAATTAAATGGACATACATAGAAAAATAATTTCTTTAGAACTGAAATTTGAGATGTCTTGCAATTCATAACTTTTTACATTTTTTTGCAAAAAAATTTCTAGGTCACAAAATTCTTCATTTTTAGCTATATTTTAAGACAGCGTTTGTAGAAAAATTGAATTTTCGAAATTTTTAAAATGGCGGATGTTTAAAAATTGATCAAGAAATACATTGCAATATTTGCAGCAATTTATCACATGAATATTCAAGGATAACCAATAGATCTTCTTATTCGGGGATTTTTGAGATAGCTAATGAAGATTACGATGTCAAAAATTCATTTTTAAAAATTTTGAAACCAATATGGCAGACTAAAAATTTTAAATTTCCACATTTTTCAAGAAATTGCCTTGAAACACCGTATCGGGGTTTCGGTGACGCTAAATTAACAAATCTCATGTCAAAAATTTATTTTTCAAAAACCTCCATCCAATATGGCAAATTCAAAAGAAACATTTTTATAATATAATTCTTAGTTTTACATTTTTAACTATTCATCACTTTATGATCATCAGTAATAAGAAAAACTGCTCTCTAATTTTGAATTGGTGCGGTTTTCTACTAATGAAAT
Organism: Ganaspis brasiliensis; assembly: GCA_037103525.1. Lineage (NCBI taxonomy): Eukaryota > Metazoa > Arthropoda > Insecta > Hymenoptera > Figitidae > Ganaspis > Ganaspis brasiliensis. The sequence goes on along the minus strand of JAZKLR010000259.1, from coordinate 439,703 downwards.
AGCGAGAAATCGCTTACTATTAAATAGTAAAAATTTAAACTACTTTTTAATAGTGTAAAGTTTCTACACTAGCTGGTTCTTTTCTACTAAAAAATATTGAAAATTTTTAATATTTATTACACCCAGAGAAGTGATATATTTGACTCAAAGATATGTTATTTGTGCCAAATAAAAATATATGTCTCACAGCCTAGTAACTTTTTATTGGTTACAAAAAAAAAAAAAAAGTAATTGGAATAAAATAAAATTTTATTTGACACAAAAAAAAATTTATTTGATTTAAATAAAAATTTATTTGAAACAAATAAAAAGTTACTTGGCTGTGAGACAAATATATTATTTCTTTGGGTGTAGTAAACGATTTCTCGCTACTTCATTAGTAGAAAATCACTAATTCACATTTAGAGAGCAGTTTTTCTTGATATGGATGATGAAAAACTGAATAATTAAAAAGTAAAAATGTAAGAATTGTATTTAAAAAAAAAAATTTTTTGAATCCACCATAGTGCATCAGGTTTTTTTATAAATAAATGTTTTACATGATATTTGTTAATAGCGATTCCGAAAACCCCGATAACGGTTTTTGAAGGCGATTTTTTGATAAATGTGGAAATTTAAAATTTTTAGTCCGCCATATTGGTTTTAAAATTTTGAAAAATTAATTTTTGACATCGTAATCTTCATTAGCGACCTCAAGAATTCCCGAATAAGAGCTATTGGTTTTTCTTAAATATTTATGTGATAAAATGCTGCAAATATTGCCATGTATTATCAATTGATCAATTTTTAAACATCCGCAATTTTTAAAATTTTTGAAAATTTTATTTTTCTAAAATCGCTGTTTTGAAATATAGCTAATAATAAAGAATTTTGTGTCCTAGTAAATTTTTTGCAAAAAAATGTAAAAAGTTTATTTTTCTCATGCATTTTCAATGGGAAATTTCTATCGATTGATGTCACGGGTAAATATTAATCAATCAGGCTGCAATGTTACAGAATTTTTTTTATATAGTGGAACCGAAGGGGGGGCAGCGTAAACAAAATTCGAAAGTCGACTTTCTTACGGACACCCTACTAATGTATTTGCTAATTGAGCATTGTTTAAAGAAATGTTTAAAATTATTATCAAGTAATGAAAATTGCACTAACTGTCAATTGTTGTAAATTATTAATCTGTAATTAAAGAAAAAAATGACGTACATTGAGTTGAAATTGTTTGTCTGAAACATTGCTTTTAAAATTTTGTATAAAAATGTTCATAATAATTTTTAATTATGAAGATAATTGAATTGGACGAAGAATTAAATATAAATTATTATATATATTATGAAATATTTCAAAAGAACAAGCTTTAAATAACAAAAAGCTTTGAAACTTTTAGCTTGTTAAATAAGCATTGTTTAAACAATATTTAAATTAAAAAATCCCTTATTTTTAAAAACAAAAGCAGGGCGGTCAGTTTTAAATGAAATTCCCTATAAGCAGGATTTTATTACCTTTAATAAAAAAAAAAAAATTTTGTAAATATGTTAAAATTGTGGTCTAAAAATAATTTAATCCATATGAATTTTTTTTACCCACTGTTCGCCGTTACGTTGTTCAACTCTGCCGATCTTACCAGGGTACAGATATTTTATTATAAATCAGTTGTAATAAAATATAAAAATCAAACAACACAACAGGAAGCAGTATAAACATTTGTTAATAACCAAAAAGTTATCATTTACTAGCTTACCTTCTAAAAGAATAAAGAATGAATAAAAAAATGTTCTCGTCAAACAACTTTTTTTGATAAAAACGAAACTGAATTTATTTCAGTTAAGTTCAACACACTTTTGCAGATGGCTGGAGTGTCAATTTTGAGAAAGGTAATATTTGTATAGAATTGTAGGTCGATGAGCTCTGTTACAATCAAAATAATCAAAATTCATGCTTACATGAAATCGCAAAAGAAGTATAAAAAATAATCCGATTATGAATTTAATTTTTTAATTAGAAGTAAATAGAATTTTCTACAAAACAAAATATGTTAATGAACCTAATAAAAAAACGATTTATTTCCCACATAATCTTCATAAAAGCAAACCATTTTACTTTTAAGGAAAAAAAATAGAAATTTTGTCAAATAGAATCTCTTCTGTCCTTTTCATTGGAAGTTTCAATTCATTCTCGTATTCTTGTTTCTATTTTTTCTGCGATTACATTTAGTTACATTCAAATATCTTTGATTGTAAACACAGAGCTATCGACCTACAATTCTACGTATAGAAATATTAACGTTACCCTGGCAAAACGGCGGGACCTAACGTGGACCTCTTCTAGGTCCCTTCGTGGCAGGCTTGGGGGACGTTAGGTGGATCTAACCTGTCGTTGAGTCCTCCTTACGTCCCGCCGTTTTGTTTTTCATATATGAAAATTTTTGCTCAAACTGTTTTGAAATGTGTTAAAAATTTTCAAAATTTATTACTATTTATGTATAATAAAAACTTTTCAGCATCATGAGATTGGCAAATTTGACAAACGAATGTATCTATCACAAAAAATTGAAAAAATGTATTCTTTTTTAGTTGACCTTCCTATGATCGTTCTTTATTATTGAAAATTAAAATGACAAATATCTTTATGTACAATTATGTAAATAGGACGTTTACCTTTGCAATTAAATTCCTTGTCTTCAAACAGCTTCCAAAATCAAATTATTAATTATTATTATGAATTAAATGAAAATAATAATCTCCGTAAACTACTGAAGTTAGTTACTATTTATATTTATTCATCTTTTTCTGTCCAAGGTTTAAAAATTGAAGTGAAGTTGGTTAATATTTATATTTATTCATATTTTTTTGTTCTCGTTTTAAAATTCAGAGTTAAGTAATTCCCTGTTTTGTTTTTTTATTCATTTTGATTCACTTTATCAGAAAATTTTTAAATTATTTTAGTTTACAGACAAAATATGGAGATGAGGTATGTATAGCATTAATGTAAAGTGTCGAATAGTGGGATTTATTAAAAATTCAAATTACGTTATTTTACTTTATTATTTAAATTTTAATTTCATAATTTATTAATTATATTATATAATCGAAACAATGAATATATACATAAAACTGTAATATATGTATATACTCTTTGTTCTGATTAACACAAATACCTTGTTTCGAACAGTTTAAAGAGTAAACCTTAAAGTGTATTTTAATGTAGAATTCCAGTTTAAGGTGCAAAATAATATAGGTTTTATTAGGAAATTAATATTTTCAAAAAATTAATAGTTCAGTTATGAATACCGGGATCAAAGTTTGTTAAAACAGTCTTTACGATTTAGAAATTATTAGGGCGAATGTACAGTCGGGCACACATATGCGCCTTAACTTCAGGCCGAAAAATGAACTAGCAAAATTTTCATTTTGCGTATTATTTCTATGTTCTTCTTCTTCTTCTTCTTCTTCTTCTTCTTAAATGACTTATGGCATAGCCGACTGTCAGAACCACGAAGTAATAGTAAGGAGACCGATCTCCATTGCAATGTAATGTCTGAGCACGGAGTAGTAATAAGGAGACCGAACTGCAATGTATCCAACAGTGAGAATGGATCCAAATGCCTGCTCTGGGTCAAAAGTAGTAATAAACTCTAAATTTACTGAGTTTGCGCATTGCGTATTCACTATCTTCGTCACTCTCTAAAGTAGAATGAGAGAAAGAACAGTTATGGCGGGTATCAAGACATCAGCTGATTTTGAGGTTATGGTTCTTAATGTAAACAAATATCGAACATCGAGATATATCGATAGTAAGTGCACACTGCGCAAACTCAGTAAATTTAGAGTTCATTACTACTTGTGAACCAGAACAGGCATTTAGCTTGAGAATATATAGTGAGTGCAGTCTCCTTATTACTACTCCGTGTGTCTGAGAAACATGCACGAAAATTGCCAAGTTCACTTCGTGGCATGATCTTCGTGATAACCAGCTCTGTTGGGCATGCGCATTAGACTCGAATGTGTTCATAAGGATATTAAATTTGGGTGGGGGGAAATTAAAAATGGCGGCTACCTGGATGATAGGTTTGCATTACAGTCAATGGGACGAAATCAGTTTTTGTACAATAACTTTTAAAAAACAAATTTGCGAACCTATGTTTATTAACAAAATATTTTTCATTTATCGAAAGCTATTTTTTCAAATAATAAAAACTCATATAAAAATTTTATACAATTCTATTATTTAAAAAAATAGCTTTCGATAAATGAAAAATATTTTGTTAATAAACATAGGTTCGCAAATTTGTTTTTTAAAAGTTATTGTACAAAAACTGATTTCGTCCCATTGACTGCACCAGGTAGCCGCCATTTTAAATTTCTCCCCACCCAACTTGAATATCCTTATAGTAAACTTGGCAATTTTCGTGCAGGTTTTCAGTTATCTATAGAAACGCTTTCTACAAGCAGTTCGAACTCCTTATGGCCTGTTTACACCTTCGAAAAAAAAATTTTTTCGCATTGGAGGGAAGAGGACAGACTGTGTATCTGTCCTCTTTACTCTCATGCAAAAAAAATTATTTTCGAAGGTGTAAATAGGCCATTACTATAGCTCAAAGCACAACGAATACGGTTACGGGAGCAGGGCATGAGATAATAAAGGACAGAGACTCTTTTTGTCCTTTTCTGTCTCATGCTCTGGTCCCGTAAGGGAGCGTTCACAAATTACGTAACGTTTTTTAGGGGGGGGGGGGGGTCAAGCAGTTTGTTACGACTAGCAGAAAAAATGGCGCTAATGTATGTAACGACGTGTTACATGGGGGAGGGGGGTGTCAACATTTTCCGAAAAAAACGTTACGTAATTTGTGAACGTTCCCTAACCGTATTTCTATCTGCTTAAGGGTGCCGTCTCATGCTAGGGATTAATGGATCAGGGATTAGAATAGACAAATCAGAAAATGCTTTCTAATGTGACCAATTATCTGATTGGTCTATTCTAATCCCTAATTCATTAATCCCTAGCATGAGGCGGCACCCTAAGGGTACCGTCTCATGCTAGGAATTAATGGATCAGGGATTAGAATAGACCAATCAAAAAATGCTTTCCAATGTGACCAATTATCTGATTGGTCTATTCTAATCCCTAATCCATTAATCCCTAGCATCAGACAGCACCCTAAGCCCTATCACTTCATGGTCAGAACTAGCAAAAACGAAGAAGAAAAGAAACTATTGAGATTTTCTCAAGTTAAGTAAGTTGCGGTAAGCTTTGTATGTTCTGGTAAGTTGCATAAACAACCCTGCTGTTATTAGCTGGTATTAATGTCCAAGTCTGTCCACAATATCAGCCTAACGCACAATGAATCGTAATCGCATAAGCCCAAAGCACAACGAATACGGTAACGGGAGCAGGGCATGAGATAATAAAGGACAGAGACTGTTTCTGTCCTTTTCTGTCTCATGCTCTGGTCCCGTAACCGTATTTCTATCTGCTTAAGCCCTAATCCTTAATCGTAAGAATGAGAAAAAGTAGGACAGACATATATCTCTGTCCTGCTTCCTCTCATTCTTACGATTAAGGATTAGCGATTACGATTCACTGTGCGTTAGGCCGGTTGTGAGACAACAAGACCAGTGTGGGTATAAGCGTCTCAGGGAGGGGACTGGCGGGAACAGATGAAACATGAACCGTTCCACTTGCAAAACAAAGCTAAAATGAAAGTATATCATCAGTAAAAATAATACAAAATAAAATAAAGACAAATATCTCAACATCAAAATTAACAAAACAGAAAAAAAGGGCAAGCCAGCAGCGCCGTAGTATCCAATGGAGCATGGTATTGCGATGCAATGTCAGCAATATCACCGATAACTAATCAACAAAGGTGATCAGTCATAAGTTCAATCACTGAGCATTAACATAAACAATTATCCTGTAAAAGAACCATTAGCACAGCTGCATTTGGGATCCCAGCAATCAAAAGCTAACCCAATTATCACAAATTAACAAAACAAAAATAAATAAAACTAAGTTACTAAATAATAAAACCGACAACAATGTCCCAGGATCAAAAAAACAAAAATCGGCTGTGATTATAAGTTTGTACTTGAGTTAAGTTTAGTTGACCATGTAAACAGAAATTACTATTCAAGGTAAGATGATAAGTGAGTTTAAAAGGAACTTGTAAGGAAAGAGTGGCCTTGACAAAGGTAAACACAGGAGAGACAATACCCAGTTGATGTGTATATGACCTTGGAAGACAGCAAATTGATAAAATACCAGTTCGAGATACTTTGTCAGCAGAAAATCCAATCTAAAAATTATAAAACTTGACTTGGCAGAGAAAAAAAAACGGGCTATCGAATCACACAAGAGAACGGTCGAATACCGACTCATTATTTCTATGTTGCTTCATTCCATGCCTGAACATTTTTTTCATAGGCATAGAATGTAATAACATAGAAATGACACGCAAAATTCTTACTTTGCGTAACATTTCTATGTTGCTTTATTAAATGCCTTAACATTTTGTTCATAAGCATAGAATGTAACAAAATAGAAATGACACGCAAAGTGAAAATTTTGCTAGTGGATTTTTAGGCCGGAAGTTAAGGCATATATGGCCCCGACTGTACAGTCGGAGACATTGATGCCTTCCTATTTTCCACTAGATTTTTTCATGTGTTTTCATAAAAAATCTAGTGGAAAAATGTGAAGGCATCAATGACCGCGACTGTACGTTGCGTTGCAATGAGGTAGAAAAGGACACACATATACTTTGTCCTTTTCTATCTTAGTACAACGCAACGCACAACCAGAGTCATGGGATGGCGGCTTTATAGTAAAAAATTAGTCGGATTTTAATTTAAGTACTGAGAAAACGAAAATGAAATATGTTGATATTTGAACATTCTTTTAAATATCTAATTTTGCATCAATATCCCTGTCTTCAGCTGCTTCTAATTCCTCATTTAATATATAAAAATCTGATAACTCTGTAGAATAGTCTTAGTGTGAAGTCACATAGGACCGTCAAACGTTTCGTCGTAATAAGAAAGTGAATGACAAAAATATATTTTTTTCTCCCTCTTTCTTATTACAACGCAACGTTTGACGCATCCATGTGATTTCACCCTTAACTTTGTGCTCAACAATAAATAAAGCTAAGGCGCTTATCACTTCTTTCATCCTGACTTTTTTCAATTTGACAGAAAAGGACATAAATAGTGTCTGTCTTTTTCTATCCCATTGCAAAAACTCAGGATGGAAAAAAAACATTAGCATGTGTGACATGCGAAAAGGATTAGAGGATTAGTAAAATAGAATAGACCAATCAAACAATATATTCCAATGTGACAAATTATTTGATTCATCTATTCTATTACACTAATCCTTTAATCCACTGCAAATTACATCTAACTTTCCCCTAGCACCTTTACCGTGAAATCCCATACAAAGGATTACGGGATCAGGGGAATAGAATAAACCAATCAAATAATTGCTCACATTGGAAAGTATTTTCTGATTAATCTATTCTATTCTCCTAAACTCGTAATGCATTGTATGTAACTTTACCCTTACTGTAAAAATTCTAGTCATTTAAACAGTTTTTGTTTCTTCTCATAAATTCTCCGAAAAAATAAGGTCCATTAATTTACCGATAATTTACCGCAATCTTCTTTCTCTTCTTAACGTAAATTACCGTCTTTAGAACTGTACCCTCAAGCCGTAGTCTGATGACTAGGGTTGTACAATTTCATGAAAGTTAGGGCGCACTCCCATGATGTGGAATGGTAGAATAGTGGAATAGATTTCTGCCAATCAAAATTTAGTCTCTAGCAGAAAACATTACTTTACCGCCAGAGACTAAATTTTAATTGGCTGAAACTATTCCACTATTCTACTATTCCACATCATGAGACTGCGCCCTTAGACTAAATAAAAAGTTTTATGGAACTTTTGAAACGTTTCAATGTTTCATGAATTTCAAGATGGCGGAAATACATAGAAAAATATGACCTTCTCATATTTCACAGAAAAACGTGCATGTGTAAAAATTCAATCTTACTCCTACAACTCATCAAACCCTCAACATTTATGACATTTTCAAATTTCCAAAAAACTTTGGCCCATGAAACGTTTCAATGTTTCATAAAACATTCTAAGTTTCAATGAAACGTTTCACTAACTCACAAAACCCTTTCAAAAACCTCTGTTGTATGTTTAGCTATGAGATAGAACTGCACGAAGTATCAGTGTCCTATGTTTTCGCATTAAAACGCAACGCAGAACGGAGCTATAGTACGTCGTACTGAGGGTCAAATCACATGGAAGCGTCAAATGTAAAACGTTTTCTGCTTTTCATGAGAGTGACAGCGCCAGTAATATCTTTCTATCTCTCTTGCTTTCATGAAAAGCAGAAAATGTTTTACGTTTGACGCTCCCATGTGATTTGACCCTGAGGGTAAAATCTAATGTGAGAGGAAAGCACAAAACAGAAAGCAGAAAATCATGTGACCGAAGTATGCTCTGTCTTTTATTTTCTCATTAAATCGCGGCGAATAGTCGCTCCATGAATTTGGACCTTTAACGTTTGACGGATAAGAATATTCAAGTTTGGTGGGGAGAAATTCAAAATGGCGGCTACCTGGATGACAGGTTTGCATTGCAGTCAATGGGACGAAATCAGTTTTTGTACAATAACTTTTAAAAAACAAATTTTCGAACCTATGTTTATTAACAAATTATTTTTCATTTATCGAAAGCTATTTTTTAAAATAATAAAAACTCATATAAAAATTTTACACAATTTTATTATTTTAAAAAATAGCTTTCGATAAATGAAAAATAATTTGTTAATAAACATAGGTTCGAAAATTTGTTTTTTAAAAGTTATTGTACAAAAACTGATTTCGTCCCATTGACTGCAATGCAAACCTGTCATCTAGGTAGCCGCCATTTTGAATTTCTCCCCACCCAACTTGAATATCCTTATCCATGTAATTCCATCCTAAAAATAGCTCTACTTGCGAAGCTAATGCTGGTGTGCATGCACCTCTTGCATGGAATAGAAAAGTACACAGATTCTCTCTGTCTTTTTCTATCATACAGTGCCGCTCAAAAGGATTTGCCCACCCTACGGCATGCAAGGGCTTTACAAAAAGTTTTGTATCTTCATTAATAATAAAGATAAATGCTTCATCAAATATTTACTTAAAAGTTTAAGTATTTGACTTGAAACGACACCTAAACAAAATTTTAAAATAATTTTTTATTATTTAATTGCCTAAATTAAAAAAAAAAATTTACATTTTTTTTTAAAAAATTTCAAATTGATACAATTTTTAAAGAAATCATCAAATTTTAATTATACAAATGTAATTTGAAAGCTCTACGATAATTTTCAAGGAAGATATGATCATTTTTTTATAAAAGTTTTTTAATATTTATGCAAGAACAATTAACTTTACAATATTGAAGTTATTATAATTATGAAAGTTAATATTACGGTTAACTTTTACTGATACTGGTTCGGTACTAAAAATAATTAAAAATGGTTTTTTAAGTACGTACGAGAATGACTTTTTATGTTGTCAAAATTGAATTTCCAACTTTATTATTAAATTACAAAAAAGTAAAAAGCTTTTTAATAATAATTTTACAGTAATTTTAAGTCATTTTGTATGCTTGATTTGTGTGTAACTGTTATTTTCTTTTGACTATTTATATTTAAAAGAAAAAGTAGCGTACGGTAATGACGTTCATAACATGAAGAAATTGTGGGACAAATTTAAACAATTTTTTTTTAATTAAAATTGCTTCCTTTGCAACAATTGCAAATATTGTATTTAATACCTTAATATATCTCTAATATGATTTAATAATTGTTTTAGCCATATTCTTTGAAAAATGAGAAGATAATAAATTTTAATACTAAAAGTGTATGCTGGGACATGTACGGTAATGACGTTTGAAGTGTTATTGTATTAAAATAAAAAAATAGGTATATTATAAATTTAAAACTAAATTACCCCTATTATAAACATAAAAAAACAAAACTTTTAGCAAAGAAAGTAAAAGTGAAAAGATAATTTATAACTATTTTATTTAACTGGGACTTCAAGTTTTCCTGCAATTTGACAATCAAATTGCAAAGGTCCTTACCCCGGACCTCTTTTTCTTAATCACGTATCTCATGCGCAGGGACAACTAGTTCTGGGTAAGGCATTTATGCACCTAGGACTACAGTCGCGACCATATATGCCTTCCCTCGTCTACGCTTGTCTTATGCACGTGATCATATGCGTAAGACAAGCGTAGACGAGGTGAGGCATATATGGCCGCGACTGTACAGCTACCTGAAAAAATAGGACACAGATACTCCGGGAAAAGAGATTTGTCAACTCAAAAGCGATCTCTAGTTGGATTTACAGGCTTGGGCCCTGTTATACAGAATCTAATATTTTCATGCCGACCCTTGCTGTTGAATTAACTATTAAGGTGTCTGTAAAGCCCAAAGCACAACGAATACGGTCTTATGCACTTATCAGGGCATGAGATAATAAAGGACAGAGACTGTTTCTATCCTGTTCTGTCTCATGCTCTGGTCCCGTAACCGTATTTCTATCTGCTTAGCCCTTTAGGCATCCCCTGTTGAACCACTCGGCAAAGTCTGTTAAAGTAACATTCTTTTCTTGTTGGCTCAACAGACTTTCCCGATTGGTTAAACAGGGGACACCTAAAGGTCTAAGCAGATAGAAATACGGTTACGGAACCAGAGCATGAGACAGAGCAGGACGGAAACAGTCTCTGTTCTTTATTATCTCATGCCCTGCTCCCGTAACCGTATTCTTTGTGCTTTGGGCTTTAAGAGACACCTCAATTGACCTCAATAGTTGATTCAATAGCAAGGGTCGGCATCAAAATAACAGACTCTGTGCAACAAGCAGGGTTGCGCAGTGACGCTTCACTGGAGGTTTTTTACGTAATTTAAAGGTATTTTACATAAGTAAAATACCGTATTTTACCCCCCACTCCCAAAAAATACATTATGTATAATATTATTGAGGTAATTTACTAGGTATTTTACAGTAAAGTACCACCTAATTTACCTAAGGTATTTTACTAGCACAACCCTGGCAACAAGGCCCAAGCCTGTTAATCGAACTGGATATCGCTGTTGGGAGTGGGGGGTTTTCTACGTATAATACGTATTTTACATAATGTAGAAAACCACGTATTATACGTAGAAAACCTCGAGTTTTCTACATTTACCCATCCCTGCTGTTGAGTTAACAACTCTTTTCGCCGTGTATACTTAGTTTTTTTTCTGTCTAATCACAATGCAACAATGGAGTCATGGAACGCCGGCCTAATTACGTAGGAAACATTTAATGACGCATCAGTTTTACATTACCGCCTATCTACATGGAAGGTGATTCTGCGTTAAGTGTCAAAACGCGAAATAAAGGCTATGAGAGAGAAAAAGACGACAACAATAACAAACATAGTCTGTCCTTGTCCCTTTCACAATTCTGCGTTTATACGTTCCGCGTATTTACGCATAATCGCAGAATTAGATAGGGGATTATGGTGAAATCCCATGTGAGCAGAAAGCTTAAAACCGAAAGCAGAAAATATGAGAGTAAGAAAGTCAGCGATATATGTCTGTCTCTCTCACACCCATTACAACGCAACGCAGAACGAAGTCATGAGACACCGGCCTTGCGCTTCTGCTCACACAATCTCAAGGCCTAAGCAGATAGAAATACGGTTACGGGACCAGAGCATGAGACAGAAAAGGACAGAAACAGTCTCTGTCCTTTATTATCTCATGCCCTGCTCCCGTAACCGTATTCGTTGTGCTTTGGGCTTCACATGGGATTTGACCCGGGGTTGGGTAGCGACGCGTCACTCGAGGTTTTCTACGTATGTTACCGGTATTTATACATGTAAACAAGTATCGATATATCGATAGTAATCGCGTACTGCGCATGCGTACTCATGTCAGAATTAATTCCAACACGTGAACCAAGACAGAATTTTGGCACGTAAAAATTAGTGAGTGCAGTCTCATTATTCCTTCGTGAAGAAGAATAGCCTAAAGCACAATGAATCGTAATCGCTAATCCTTAATCGTAAGAATGAGAGGAAGTAGGACAGACATACATCTCTGTCCTGCTTCCTCTCATTATTACGATTAAGGATTGGCGATTACGATTCATTGTGCGTTAGGGTCAAGTCTGACACAAAGGATTTGGGATCATGGGATTAGAAACAGACTAATCAGATAATCGGTTACATTGGAAAGCATTTTCTGATTGGTCTATTCTAATCCCATGGTCCCAAATCCTTCGTGTGAGACTTCACCCTTATGGCCTGTTTACACCTTCGAAAAAAAAGTTTTTTGCATGAGAGTAAAGAGGACAGATACACAGTCTGTCCTCTTCCCTCCAATGCGAAATTTTTTTTTTTCGAAGGTGTAAACAGGCCATTAGGCCAATAATAATCCGAGCATCTGCCGAAAACATCCATTGTGTACCCTCCTGTGTACTTCTGTCAAACTTGTGAGAAGTCGGTGTATTTAGGAACTCTAGGTGTATTCTATCTTCTGGCGGTTGCTTGATAGCTAAAGTGTAAGGCCAAAATCAACCAACCAACCAATGTAATCAAAAGCTTTAATTTACAAGTAAGTAATTTCATAAAATATTTGTATACGAAATATTGAACTGTAGGCCCTATCGTCTTTCTGTGAATAAATTGTCTGATCTCTAAATTAAAACAGTAAAGGTACGCAAACTTTTGTATTTGAGAAAACAGTAATTTCAAATACTGCCAAAGAACGAAGTGTTTTTATATTAAAAAAAGTGCGAATTATATACCAATTATATACTCTTTACCTTTAAAAGTGTAGATTTCTTTAAGTAACGCTTTTGTAAATGTAAGTATAATAAAATATAATCAGAAAATATATTTACATAATTTTTATTATTTATTTTTGAACGTAGTAAAGTGTACTGTCTTGCATCTAATACTACTGCATAGAAAGTTGAATAACCTAAACTTCGAAATTGTTTTGAGTATAGTTGACAGCTGTTTAGTAGTCAGTTTTTATAAAAGTTTTTATTAAAAAGAACGATGCCAGTGAAAGATATAATCATAAAAAATACTGCTGAATTAAAAAAGTGAAAAGAAAGTTGTAAAAGTTAATTTCGGAGGTAAAATGTATTAATACCATTACACACGTAGTAATACAAACGATCTCGTAGTAATACCAACGTTGTATATATTTTTTAAACTGCTTTTTTAAAATAGTAAGTGACATTTAACAATAATATACATCGGTTTCTGTGTTAAAGATTGGTCAAATATTCGTTTTAAAAAAATTGAAGTATGCATTTTGACTTTAAACTCTTAAAATGTGTATTTAAAAACGACAATTTGGAAAACTCGTAGTAATTTGTACATTTACCCTATATTTGTATCCAAACTTGACGTACAAAGTTTGGAATTTGATATAATGCGTGTGAAAGACTCGATTTTCATTGTCCTTATTTCAATTTTTGATAAGTGGATACCAAATTTCAGTACAAAGATATACTTATAAATTAAAATTGTATCATACTATCCCTATTTTTAAACGTCATTGTATTCATTAATAATACACTTATATTCATTTAATACAAGCTGTCTCTCAGTGTAAATGTAAACAATTATAATCTCTTGAAAGAAAATTTCTCTCAATGTTTCTGTTTCACAAAAAAAAACTAGAATTTTTTCAATATTCTACAGGCTCGTGCGCAAGAGGGGTTTTAGGGGGTTCAAACCCCCCCCCCCCAAAGAGTTCTGCATTTATTATAGACATTTTCAGTCTTTCTGATTAAAACATTATTTCGAATAATTCGAATAACAAAGTTTTCGCAAATTTTTTATTGAAAAACTCCCCCAGAAGCAAATCCTGCGCACAGGCCTGATATTCTATTAATACTTAATATTTTTTCAAACTTTTAGAAAATTGTTTTAAATAAGGTTTTACATAAGCTGTTGATACTAAAAAGACAATTGTAATTAATTAGAGCGTAGTGGGAAAAAATTTCGAAGAAAATTCAGTGACTCTATTATCTTTATCGCTGTGTATAAGCATTAAAGAGTGTTTTCGCTGTTTTAAATTTTAAGAAAATACAGACAGAACATTTTTTTTAAGAAAAAGATTTCTAATATTTTTTGAAAATAAAAATTATTGGTTATTTTATTTTAATAGAAAACATAAAGCAGAAAGCTGAAACTCAATCAAAATGTTTTGTTAAATAGAATCTAACTTATGATAATGAGTATTGACTGGAAGTTAAAATCTTTTACGTTTCCTGTTATAGGAACGGCACTAGAAAAAGAAATCAGTTTAGATTTTCAAAAAGTCAAAAATCTGATTTTTATTTTAAAAAAACCATTATTTTTATCACCCCTGACAAATATATACAATGCAACTTGTTCGTATTTGTTTTAAATTGTCAGAATTGTCCGAAACTAGCGCGAGAACTAAAATTAAAAAAGTTGAAGTTGAGAAAAAGCTTTTGGACTTGTCGGGGATCAATAATCATCAGAAGTGGTGTGATGACAATTTTGGAGAAAAAATTGTACAGGTTGCACTGTTCTTTTTACATGTTTAAACACTGCATTCACGTAATAATATTTTTTTAGTGTCTATTGAAAAACAAAAAACTAAACGAGGAACCCGCATCACTCTAGAACAGAAAAAATATATGCTTCAGGAAATGGAAGAACAGAAATTTTTATTAACAAAAAAGTATAATAAGTCTTTATCAAAAAGCGACTTTAATGAAAAATGGAAACATTTGGCTGCAGGATTAAATAAGATACAGGGCGGAAGTACAAAGAATGTAAAAGGATGGCAGAAGGTAAAAATCTACAAACAAGCAAACGTATCTCAATGCTCTTATGACAGGGTGTCTACTCACCGGGAATTCCGGGAAAACCGGGAATTTGCCGGGATTTTAGTTGGACCGGGAAAAACCCGGGAAATTGCCGGGAAAAAAAATTATATCCGGGAATTTCTAAAAATTTCAGCTAATTTGTTTTCATAAGTTTTCCTCTAATTTTAACCATTTTTTCAGTTTTTTAATTAATGTCTACGAATTTTTAATTTTTAAACCAGTATTGTCAATTACTTTCGTCGTCTTTAAATTTTTCCATCAAATTTCAATTATTTTTATTATTTTTCAATTATTTTCTGCATATTTCTATTAGTTTTACCATTTAAAAATTATTTTTATCAAATTTCAATAATTATTTTCAATCTTTTTTTTATGGTCATCGATTTCTCAATTTATTACACAGTTTTCAATTTTTTTCTTCAAATTTCAGCAATTTTCTTCAATAATTTTATTATTATATATCAATAATTTTTAAATATTTTGCACCAATTAACAATTTTTTTTAAAATTTCAATTTTTTTTCAGTTTTACATTCTTGTAATTATTTACACTAGTTATCAATCATTCATGTCATTGAATTATTTAACTCAAATTTTTATCATTTTTGTTATTTTTCATGTATTATCTTCAAATTTCAATTTTTTGTAATTTCTCCATTTATTTTCTTCAAATTTCTGTTCTTTTTGTCATTTCTCGACTATTTTTTCCTATTTTCAATTATTTTTGTCATTTTTAATTGTTTTTTTAAAATTTTCAATTAATTTAGTAATTTCTCAATTACTGTCAATATTTTCGACGTTGTTTTATTACTTTCTCCAAATTTTGTATTTATTTTCTTATATCTTTAAATTATTGTCATGGATTTTTTAATTTCTTGCTTCAATTTTCATTTATTTTTGTCAATTCTCAATTTCTTTTCAAGTTTTAAATATTTTTATCATTTTTCAAGTCGTTTCTTCAAATTTTTTATTTTTTACATAACTTTTAATTAGTTTTGTAACTTTTCAATTATTTGTCTCAAATTTTTATTATGTTTGTTTTTTTTCACATATTACCTTCAAATTTCAATTTTTTGTAATTTCTCCATTTATTTTCTTCAAATTTCTGTTCTTTTTGTCATTTCTCGACTATTTTTTCCTATTTTCAATTATTTTTGTCATTTTTTAATTGTTTTTTTAAAATTTTCAATTAATTTAGTAATTTCTCAATTACTGTCAATATTTTCGACGTTGTTTTATTACTTTCTCAAAATTTTGTATTTATTTTCTTATATCTTTAAATTATTGTCATGGATTTTTTAATTTCTTGCTTCAATTTTCATTTATTTTTGTCAATTCTCCATTTCTTTTCAAGTTTTAAATATTTTTATCATTTTTCAAGTCGTTTCTTCAAATTTTTTATTTTTTACATAACTTTTAATTAGTTTTGTAACTTTTCAATTATTTGTCTCAAATTTTTATTATGTTTGTTTTTTTTTAACATATTACCTTCAAATTTAAATTTTTTGTGTTTTTTAAATTATTTTCTTCAAATTTCTGTTCTTTTTATTATTTCTCGATTATTTTTTCCTATTTTCAATTATTTTTGTCATTTTTTAATTGTTTTTTAAAAATTTTCAATTAATTTAGTAATTTCTCGATTATTGTCGATATTTTCGAATTTGTTTTTATTACTTTCTCCAAATTTTGTATTTATTTTCCTATATCATTAAATTATTGTCATGGATTTTTTAATTTCTTGCTTCAATTTTAATTTTTTTTGTCAATTCTCAATTTCTTTTCAAGTTTTAAATATTTTTATCATTTTTCAAGTCTTTTCTTCAAATTTTTCATTTTTTACTTAATTTTTAATTAGTTTTGTCACTTTTTAATTATTTGTCTCAAATTTTTATTATTTTTGTTATTTTTCACATATTATCTTCAAATTTAAATTTTTTGTGATTTCTCAATTATTTTATTAAGTTTGTTAGTTTTCACATATTACCTTAAAATTTTAATTTTTTTGTGTTTTTAATTGTTGTCTTCAAATTGCTGTTCTTTATGTTATTTCTCGATTATTTTTTCTTATTTTCAATTATTTTTTGTTATTTTTTAATTTTTTTTTTAAATTTTCAATTAATTCAGTAATTTCTCATTTATTGTCAATATTTTCGACGTTGTTTTATTACTTTCTCCAAATTGTGTATTTATTTTCTTATATCTTTAAATTATTGTCATGAATTTTTTAATTTCTTGCTTCAATTTTCATTTCTTTTTGTCAATTCTCAATTTCTTTTCAAGTTTAAATTATTTTTATCATTTTTCAAGTCGTTTCTTCAAACTTCTTATTTTTTACATAACTTTTAATTAGTTTTGTCACTTTTTAATAATTTGTCTCAAATTTTTATTATGTTTGTTATTTTTCACACAGTACCTTCAAATTTAAATTTTTTGTGTTTTTTCAATTATTTTCTTCAAGTTTCAATTTTGTTTTTGTCATTTCTCGACTATTTTTTCCTATTTTCAATTACTTTTGTCATTTTTTAATTGTTTTTTAAAAATTTTCAATTAATCTATTAGTTTCTCAATTATTGTCAATATTTTCGACGTTGTTTTATTACTTTCTCCAAATTTTGTATTTATTTTCTTATATCTTTAAATTATTGTCATGGATTTTTTAATTTCTTGCTTCAATTTTAATTTTTTTTGTCAATTCTCAATTTCTTTTCAAGTTTTAAATATTTTTATCATTTTTCAAGTCTTTTCTTCAAATTTTTTATTTTTTACTTAATTTTTAATTAGTTTTGTCACTTTTTAATTATTTGTCTCAAATTTTTATTATTTTTGTTATTTTTCACATATTATCTTCAAATTTAAATTTTTTGTGATTTCTCAATTATTTTATTAAGTTTGTTAGTTTTCACATATTACCTTAAAATTTTAATTTTTTTGTGTTTTTAATTGTTGTCTTCAAATTGCTGTTCTTTATGTTATTTCTCGATTATTTTTTCTTATTTTCAATTATTTTTTGTTATTTTTTAATTTTTTTTTTAAATTTTCAATTAATTCAGTAATTTCTCATTTATTGTCAATATTTTCGACGTTGTTTTATTACTTTCTCCAAATTGTGTATTTATTTTCTTATATCTTTAAATTATTGTCATGAATTTTTTAATTTCTTGCTTCAATTTTCATTTATTTTTGTCAATTCTCAATTTCTTTTCAAGTTTAAATTATTTTTATCATTTTTCAAGTCGTTTCTTCAAACTTCTTATTTTTTACATAACTTTTAATTAGTTTTGTCACTTTTTAATAATTTGTCTCAAATTTTTATTATGTTTGTTATTTTTCACACAGTACCTTCAAATTTAAATTTTTTGTGTTTTTTCAATTATTTTCTTCAAGTTTCAATTTTGTTTTTGTCATTTCTCGACTATTTTTTCCTATTTTCAATTACTTTTGTCATTTTTTAATTGTTTTTTAAAAATTTTCAATTAATCTATTAGTTTCTCAATTATTGTCAATATTTTCGACGTTGTTTTATTACTTTCTCCAAATTTTGTATTTATTTTCTTATATCTTTAAATTATTGTCATGGATTTTTTAATTTCTTGCTTCAATTTTAATTTTTTTTGTCAATTCTCAATTTCTTTTCAAGTTTTAAATATTTTTATCATTTTTCAAGTCTTTTCTTCAAATTTTTTATTTTTTACTTAATTTTTAATTAGTTTTGTCACTTTTTAATTATTTGTCTCAAATTTTTATTATGTTTGTTATTTTTCACATATTACCTTCAAATTTAAATTTTTTGTGATTTCTCAATTATTTTCTTCAAATTTCTGTTCTTTTTGTTATTTCTCGATTATTTTTTCCTATTATAATTATTTTTCTCGTTTTTTAATTGTTTTTACAAATTTCAAATAATTTAGTCATTTTTCAAGTAGGGGAGAGTGGCTATCAATGTACCGGGTTTTTTTCAAGGTCATAGTACTTATTGAATTTCACCAATTTCAAGCACTTCTTTGCATCAATATAAAACTACAACACTTATCTAGGTAATGCACACATATTTTACACGATTTATTTTGATTAAATAATAGAATTTAGGTTTTTTCTAAAGTAACAAGCTATTTTCATTTTCAACAACCTGGGTACACAATGAACCACCTCTATAAAAATACTAAAAATGTTTAACAATAGTAATATTGCAATTTTCACTTTGTAAAAAAACTTATTTTCTATCAAATACTATAAAAAATTATTACTTAACACCTTTAATTGATAATGTATAACATAAATATACCTCAAATTTAAGTTAACTATCTAAAATGGCATTTTAGTTCTGCTATGTTGAGAAAAGTACTGATAACAATTGCTGTAACATGCTGTACGCATGCTTAGTTTTATAATCAGGCATACCACTCTAGAAATCGAAAATACACTAAAATTCCAGGTGGTTCATTGTTCCCTGGTACATTGAATCAACATGACATTTGCAACAAAAATGGTTTTTTATAACTTAATCCAATATTTCAAAATCTTTATCTCATTAGAATATTGTAGTTAAGGTCCAAAACAAAATAAATCGTAAGTACATTTATTTTTAAATGGCCTTATTTCAATTAAAAAACGTGTTTTTATTTTAGGTAAATTTTTTCTTCAGTACATCAAAAACAGTTT
Source organism: Ganaspis brasiliensis (assembly GCA_037103525.1). Classification (NCBI taxonomy): domain Eukaryota; kingdom Metazoa; phylum Arthropoda; class Insecta; order Hymenoptera; family Figitidae; genus Ganaspis; species Ganaspis brasiliensis. Next base: position 420,118 of record JAZKLR010000259.1, on the reverse strand, counting down.
TTTCCAGTTTTCTCTGTAATGAATAAATCCACACGTCTCAAATTTATGGACGTAGTGTGTTTACGCAAACTTAATTTATATTTAAAATTAGGAGAATTTTTATTTAATTGTTTCTGAGAAAATTGAAATGGATCATTGAAAAAACTGGTACATTGATGGCCACTCTCCCCTATTATCAATATTTTCGAAATTTTCTTATTACTTTCTCCAAATTTAACTTATTTTCTTATATCTTTAAATTATTGTCATGGATTCTTTAATTTCCTACTTTAATTTACATTTAATTTTTTCATTTTTCAATTATTTTTGTCATTTGTCAATTGCTTTTTATTTTTAATTTTAATTATTTTTATCATTTTTCAAGTATTTTCTTCAAAGTTCAAATTTTTTGGGATATTGCAATTATTTTGTCATTATTTAATTATTTTCTTTAAACGTCAATTTTCATCTCCAATTTTTCAATTATTGATTTCTAATTTTTATTTTGTTTCTCCATTTTTCAATTATTTATGTCATTTTTTACGTCTTTTTTTTTAATCATAAATTTTTTACATAATTTTAAATTAGTTTTATCATCTTTCATTTTTTTTTCAAGGTTCAATTATTTTTGTCATTTCTCAATTTTTTTTTTAATTTTAATTAGGTATTTTTATCATTTTTCAAGTATTTTTTTCAAATTTCTATCAATTTTATGATTTTTCAATTATTTAATTATTTTCTTCAAAGATCAATTTTACCTTAAAAACTTATATATTATGGTCTTAATTTTTTCACTATTTTAATATTATCGATATTAATTATACTTAAAAGAAATCCGGGAAAAATGTGATTTTAGATCCGGGAAAACCGGGAATTTGCCGGGAATTTAAAAATCATGTTTCGGTAGACACCCTGTTATGATTAAACTAGGCCAATCAATCTTCGCAAAATCTCATGGTATACGTATTTTAAACTATAAATATAATGAAGTTCTAAGTTTTATTGTCCGCAATTAACATGCCTAAAAATAACGAAATCTCACTTTAAATCGCATATATCTCATTTGATTTGGATTGTAGAACATTAAACCAAAACTATATTTCATCTTGGGTCCCTCTCCGTTATTGGGTATTTCTGTATATAAGGTGAAAATATAATTTTATATACCAAAACATTAATAAAAACTTACAATAATAATTTTCTTAATAATTGAATTGGTAATTTTAAAATAACTACTCTTTTAATTCGTTAAAATAGATTAATAAACCAGTAATGCATTTAGTCAAATACTGAATTACTAATAAAATTGGCCGAAATTCTACTATTTCAGATTTAGAGAGTCTATATTTATAAATTTTGTTCACAAATAACATATCTATGTTGAATAGGTTTTAACAGATTGGATAATTAAAACTAAGAAAAAATGGGGCAACATCCAACAGTGTAGGAGGACTACGGGAAAAGGAAATGATTATAACGAGGATCTAATTTTAACCGATTTAGAACAACGTCTCTTGCCCCTAAAAGGAAAAAGTTGTGTCGACGGAGACGGAGTAACAAAAGAAATTGGATTTTCTGGATCTGAAAATAATGTAATTAACTATTTTCAGAAATAGTACCTAAATTCGGAGAAGAAAAGACAAAACAGCCTTTACTTAAAATTTGTATTCCAGGGTTGAGTCTGTAAGTTGGCACAAGCGTTGAGTAGAGCTTATTCTTTTTAATTAGGGCTGCACAGAATACCCATGCTAGTCTTGTTATTGTCTCGGTAATGTCTCGTTTTTCAATAACCAAAAATTATAATTTTCGTTTCTTTACACTGAAAGACTTTAGTAAATAATTTTTACTATTAGGTTTGTAATCTGGGATAATCGTGTGAAACAAAAATTTTTCCTAGCGAATATAGTAAATTTTCAATGCATGAAAGGAAAATTTTCTAAAAAAAAAGTAAATATTTCTATCCTGGATTTAAATTTTACTAAAATATATGTAAATATTCCTATCCAGGTTTGGAACTTTACTATCTACGCTGGTAAAAATTTTCTTTTTGCATGATTTTCCCAAAATAATAGTTTTTATAGTAAAAATTAATGGATAAACTATAATAATCGATAAAAGATTTATTTGATCTTGGGAAGGTCAGTGAAATAAAAATTCTCAAATTTTTATCTGCGCAACGTTTCGTTGGCTCAAGTTTGCCAACCTCATCAGGCTAGAATTTATTAAACACTTCATTAACACTTTTTCTTTTGCACAACACATAACAAAATATTCATAAACAATAAGTCCGTTGTCAATAAATTAAGAAAGTTCAAATTTACCTAATTGCTTAAACCATAGTAGCTTTTTTTATTTCGTCGGAATTTTAAAAAATAATAAAAGTTATAAATAAATAAATAAATATTATTTTTTTATAAAAACTCATATTTAAATTGCGTCTAGAGCCATCGACGGCTCAGTCAAAACTGAAATAAGAAATAGCGCTGTTTTGCTTCTATGGTCAGGTCGAGGTAAAGTATTTGAGAAGAGTCAGTGAACTCTAAATAAAAACAAACATTATATTTTTATTTAAACTATAATAATCATAGGCGTAACTACATGGGGACCAGGGTGGGCCAGCCCACCTAAAAAAATCTCTGGCCCACCCTAGAAAAATATACATACATATACACATATATATATATGTAGGGTAGGCTGGGTCCCAGCTTACATATGAAGGGGCCCACCCTACAAAAATATTCTAGTTACGCTTATGATAATAATTAATGTCAAAAGTCTTTAAGTGTAACATTGTTTTTAAGAATCAAAACTAGTCGATGCTATTATTTGAATGCCAAAACCGAGACGATACGATATCATATCGTATATAGTTTTGTGCACACCAGGCTTCTGACGATTTCAGGTTTGACAACAACGAACGCAAAATCTGTAAGTGTAGTATGAACCGTGTTCGTTTCGAGTGTTAAAATCCGTTTAGAACAAAATCCTAGCTGATCGGGTTCGATAGATTTGTGAATTTAAAACTAATTTAGTTCCAAAATGCTTTGATTATCATAAATAAAATCTATAAATTTATGAATGTTTGAATATATAACTGAAGTAGAAAGAAAAGAGACAATTAATTTAACCATATAATAAAAAGGAATTATATTTTTTTAACCATTTTTTTTTACATAATTATAATTTTTTTAATAAGTATTTTATTTATTTGTACAACTGATTGAGTTATTTGTGGAGATATCTCACTTTTTTCAAATATTTCCTTGTAAACATTTTTTTCAAATATTGAAACAGAATTTTTCCCAAAAAACTAACTAACTTAATTTATTTTCTAAATCGTTTTTCATTTCAATCGAAACCATGATGGTTTCAAATCGATAATAGTATACAGTCAAACTTCTATTTAACGGACTTCTATTTAACAGAAATAGTTAAAGCTTTTCCTCAAATTAGAGTATTTTTAATTTCTTTTAAAAAAAAATTATTTTAAATAAAAAGAAGAAGAAAAAGCGTCTACAAATAAGGAAATATTTTAAGACATGAAAAAATTCACCGCCAGTTTTCTTTAAAAAATATGAAAGTAATTAAGGAAATCAACTAAAAGAAAAGTTTAGTGAATGTTATAAAATCAAAGTTATTTAATATGTAATTCTAAAAATAATACAAAAAATACGGAATATATTCTTGTAAAGTAATTATAATTTTCCACTATTGAAAATACATAAAAATAATGCGATTTCAAACATTTGATTTTTATGATGCAAATTGTTAGATACATTTTCTTTTTATTACAGCCCAAATTAATAAATAAATTATTATTTAATAATTATTATAAGTTTGAATTCATATTTAAAGATCCTATGATTTAAAATGGATGTTACATCCCTGTACGTTCAGTCACTAATAACATTTTAATGATCTTCTACTTAACGGAAACGTCAAGCTGTTTTCCGTTAAATAGAAGTTTGACTGTATCTGCAAGTAGGGTGTCTATAATGCTAAATTATTTTTATATTCATAAATTAGGTTTATCGTCGTCTCTTAATCTTATCATCGATCAAAAAGTTATCAGTACTTTGCGCTGATATGGTTAAACACGAATATCTGTCGAAACCAATCAGCTAGGATTTTGTTTTAAACAGATTTTAACACTCTAAATGAACATAATTCAAACCCTACTTACAGATTTTGCATTCTTTTTTGTTAAACCAAAATTCCTCAGGAGCCTGGTGTGCGTGTGCAGCCCTCTTTTTAAGTGCAATGCAATCTGAATTCTATCCAAAACTATAATCCAATAGAAATTCAAATTTCTCCAGTTGAAATAATTTCAACAAAATGTAACCACAAAAAAATAGGAATGTTACAAGTTTGTCACTATTTGCAATTTGACACTTCCAAGATATTTTCTCATTATACCAAACTTTGTATCAGAACTCAAACTGGTTCCTATGTCACTGCTCAAAATTATATAGCAAGAGCATTAATTTATGAGATTTTGTTTTTTCTGCATGAATTTTTATCATGAATATAATAATTGCTATACCTTTATTTTAAATGTATAGTCCGAGTCGGATGAAACAGAAGAGATAGATGAATTGAAAACTGCATCAGAAGAAAAAATTCAGGTGGTTATTAAATTAATTTTCTTCATTGAGAGAAATATTTTCTTGCTTCAATGTAAAAATTCATTGATAAGACGAAATAATTTTGCTCTTTACTCAAGTTAATGTACTTTATGAACTGTAGCTTGGTACACAATTTCATCGTTATTAATTGTTCATTGAGGATTACAGGTCAAAATAATTGATTTTAGGACTGAAAAGTAAACTTTAAACATCATTATTTTTTTAAAGGGTAGTGTGTCTAAAACGACTAATTCTTAATAAAATACTTTGGAGAACAAATTTTCTCCAACAAATGTTAATTTCATATTTTTAAACATAAAATGTGTTATCTGAAAGTCATTTAAATTATTAAATCTTTAAATTAATTAAATAATTTTGAATAATTTTAAATTTTAATAATTTTAAATAAAATTGAATATAAGATTACTGAAAGGAGACTATTCAAGACCTACTGGAAGAAATTAATTAGTTGACTTTTAAACTGTTGCAGTGAAGAAAAGAGAATTTAATAGTGACTATATTAAACACTACAATGAAATTTTTAGTATTAATATAGTCACTATTAAATTTTCTTTTCGTCAATGTAACAGTTTAAAAATGACCCAATTAGTTTTTTCTAGTGAGTCTTGAAAAGTTTCCTTTCAACATGTTGAATATTATATTTTTTAGTGTCATTTTTAAATATTATTTTAAATTTTCTTTCAGTGTTGGGTATAGGCCATTTTAGATAAGTAAGTTTATCTAATATGGCCAAAATGCAAGTCTTTAATTTATCTTATTTTCCAAATATTGAACTGCTTTTTTTATCAAATTTAATTGTATATAATCAATTAATCAAACATCAAAGAAACTATATTTTTAATTAAATAATATGAATTACATTAGGTAGGCCGTTTCAGACACTCTTTCTCTATTTTGTGAGAAATGTGATTAGAAAAAGTTTAAAAATTAAATTTTGAGTTTTTAATATTTATTATCAAAGAACAATAACAACTTTTGAATTTATATTTAAAATATTCAGAAAAAGTAAGAAAATATATTAAAAGCTTCCTACCTAAACGTAAATATGCTCATGAAAATATTGTTTATGGAAAAGTCGCCTAACATGGGCCCTATCCATATTTTACAAACTGTTGTTTAGTTGGTGAATTTAGCCGGTCTTATAAGCTACCTATTAGAGTAAGACGGAACCTTTTTAAACTCCCCTTACCGGAAACATAAAATGCTCAATTTTTAATGTATAAATGTTGTTATTTTTATTAAAAAAGGATTATTTTAAAATAATATGAAACTTAAAAAAATGTTTACTTCGGAATTCTTTTTAGCTTACAACTTTTTTGTGGAATCTCCTACAAGTTTGAGCTTTTGGAAATACTTGATCATTGATATAATTTATTTGTTATGAAAATTTGATGAACATGTTTTGCTTTGTTTTTGAAATATTAAATATTGAAACTTTATATTTAAAAAGGTTATTTCTAAAACTTTCAGTTAGTATACCAAATTTACATCGCTTTATTCAACTTGTAATTCAAATTAGACAAGCATTGTTAGAACCTACCTAAAATTTAAAATTATTATTTGAATAAAGCGATGTAAACTTGGTCTAGGGTGAGAATATCTCAAGTGAGCCTCGAATTTCTAAATGTTGAAATTTTTCCATGTCAATACAGAAAAAGTTTGGTCTATTATAATTATAAACACCCAATAAATTTTATTGAAAAATATTCATTTGTTTATTTTTATAAACAATTGAAATTTTATGCATATTATTTTCAAAAGTACGATTTTTTACACATAGTTAATGAAAGTTGAGCCTTTCAAAAAATAAACTTCTGACTTTTTAAAATCAATATTTATAATAAACAATAATTTATTATTATAAACAAATTACACATTAATCACGTTCTGGATGTGTATTATCGATTTTATTTACACAACTTCAAACAGTATTTATCAAGGAAGAAATATCCACAAAAAAAAGTTGTTAGATCGAAATGGTTTATTAATTATTAAAGTATTTGCAGGTATGCTCGTGCGCCGCAAAATAGCACCAAACTGAAATTCACTGTTCAAAATCATCTAGAACTTTTATTTTTTAACCGATTTTACTGAATTGCATTTCAAATGAAAGATTATAAAATTTTGAAGAATAATTTTTTTATTATAATCAATCGCTTCCTCTATAAGGAAGTCTTTTTTCAAATACTTTTTTTTCTTTTTTTCTACTTTATGTAACTAATGGTATAGTAAATTTTCCATTTTATCATTACTTATTTTTTAATTTTTAAAAAAAAATTTCTTTTCAAAAATTTTTATTGTAGTTTACGATCCGAAAAATCCATGAATTCGTGTTGGAAATGCAAAATGATTATTAGCAACACGCACTGGTATCCTATTTCTTTTGTTAAATAGTTGTAAAAAAAGACGCTGCTGGGTTGACGAAAAATGACAGTTTTTATATTAATTTGAAATCGAGTTTTCTTATTATTATTATGCTTTATACACAAAGTAATTGACGACAAACAAATCTTAGGAATATATAGTAATAGTCCTTTATTAACGAAATTTTGTTTAAGATTATGTTGTTTATTGATTAAAAATGTTAAAATTATCGACTTTATAACTTCATTTTAACCTTATTCTCACGTTTTAAATTACAATTTTTAAATAAATAAGAAGATCAAAATGTGTATTAAAAATGAATTCTATATACATTAATTATACCTTATAAATTTAGCTATTTGCTTATTTCTAGCTTCTTTATCTTCTAAGTATGCATTTTTGTAAAATTGTTTTTATTTTCAATCGGTATCGGAATCAGAATCGGCCTAAAAAAATCGATCAGAAGCCAATATTTTTTTTTACTTTCTATACATTTTTTATTGTTTCTACATTATTATCTTTTATTGTAGTTAAAGAAAATTAGACTGGAAGAAGAGCAAGAAGCTGTCTCGACACCAAAAAAAACAGACGGAATAGTCTTACTAAATCGATTGAAAAAAACATCCACCTTATCCGTACGTATACCCTCATCACTTAGCTATTTACTCAACCTATTCTCTCTTCTAAAATACTTAAAAATTAATTTCAATAAATGTATTTTAATTGTCTATAAAAATAAATAATTTAAATTTTAATCTAAATAAGTGAAAATAATTAAAAAATATTATAAACTGTTTAAACTGTTTAAAAAAACAGTTATTACTTTTTTTCAAATTAAACACGTTACAGAATACTTAAATGATAATTTAATATCTTTGTTTAAAGAATTGCTTTCTCATAAATAAAGGAAACTTTGTCATCGTTAAATTTTTTGATTTTCAAAAAATAATTGTGTCGATTTAAGTACTTTCATCTAAGAAGCATAAATTTTCATTTATAAGCACATGACCACACGTGTCTGTGTGTTTGCTGTAACTTTTTTTGTCACTACGATATCTCGAAAGCGTTTTAACAAGTTTCAATACAATTTGAATGGATTACCTATTAAGCTCATAAAAATCTAAATTTCGAGACAAGCAATTTTAAAAATACCAAATCAAATTCGTCTACACGGAAAGAAATCTTGTGGTACAATTTAATATTTTGACGTTTATTTTATTATATTTAGTTACACTTTAGGGAAATCGAGGATGCTATGAATTATCGTTATCATTTTTAAGAATGTCTGAAATTAAAATAATATTGTTTCACTTTTTAACAAAACAAAAATTAATATAAAGCTTCGAAAAGTTGAAATTTTATTATGAAAACATTAAATGTTAAATTGTAGTAAGAATTTTTCAAGTTTCGTAATATAATATTTGTTTTTTTGGTAGTTCGAATTAGGTTTACTATTTAATTCTTTTTTTAGATTGGTATAGAAAATATTGAAATGAAATGTTAAAAGAGTATATTCTTTATATTCAAGTAGAACAAAAGTCATGAACGGCTCATACATAAAATGAAAATAAAATACCAATTCTGGCGGAAGCTGTCGAAGCTAGCCGAAAGGTGGTCGAGCAATCTGACGAACAGCAATGACGCAGCGCGCCGGCGCGGCGCGTTAATTTCAAACTTTTAATTTTAAATAAATACTTAGATAATTATATTTTCTATGACGAATTGTAATTATATGCATTTCTACCTTCAATTAAGAACAAATCATTGGATTTTTACTAAATTAACTGATTTGTCTGGATATTTAATTTAAAGTTTATATAATTATAATATAATTAAAAGATTATAAATATTATCGAGCTTTTATTCATTTAAAAACATTGTTTTTAGTAGAAATAAATTATTAATAAATTTAAATTTCTAAAATTTAGTCTGTTTATTCAATTTAAAATCTAATTAACCACCAATCTTTAATACAATGTTTAAAAAGTTAAGTATTCGCTAAATAACTTAAAAAGAGTTTACAGCTTTTCAGAGCTTATAAAACAATAATAATAATTTAATAATATTTATTATTTTAAATTCTTAATTTAAAATTATTTTTTGAATGATAGAAAGATTTTTTTTGTATCACATGTATTATTATAAATGAGCGGCTGGAAAGAAGAACTCAATCTACACTCGAAGGCCTTGTCTGTCTCTTTATTCGTGAGATAAAATGATTGAAAAAATATCATGGAAAAAAAATTCGAGAAAGTAAAAAATAAAAAATTGTAATCGATAGAGCATTTGAATACGCACATTTTTTCTTAATACAATTTTTTTGTCTGACTTTTATTTACCAAGACAAAAATTATAAATTGAATTTATTTCTTGATTGAAAATAATAAAATTTTAATAATCAACTCGTGATATCTCAGAAACCAATGAATGGAAAAAGTTTCAATTCCACTTATCTACTCTAAAAACAATGCAGATTCTACTAAGTTTGTTGAAATGATAAAAAATGTTTAATTTATTGGTGATTTGTAACAATAAAGTAGTCGCTGTCGTTATTTGGTCTTTACTAACTTTGAGCAAAAAGTCATAGTGAGGAAGTATTGAATTTTGTAAACTTAAATCATACAAGTTATTCAATAGGGTATTAGAAAGTTTTACCGAAAAGAACTTTTTCGATCCCTTAATTATTTCAGCTTTTATGAACAATTTAGTTTGTCACTTATTTTATGTCACGCGTGAACTAAAATCAGCTGACTGGCTGAGCTCCAAGCTGTGAGTGGAAGAAGGACGCATGCAAGCGTAAGAGAGAGAAAACGCAAATAAAGACTTATAAACAGTGTTTGTTTCCTGAATGGATGTTTTTAATTTATAAAATATATTAGGAATGAAAAAGTATTACTAGTTAAAAATTTAATTTAAATAAAAACATTAATATGTAATAAATGATGAATTAGAAAAATTTTTTATAAACATTAATAAATTAAATAAATCAATGAATTTCAAAATAATAGTAAATTTTTATTTAATATTTTTAATGAGCTACAGGATATGCAACAATTTTTTAAAATTACATATTGTTAAAATTGCAGCTCCTTTTAAAGAATTTTTTTAACTTATTACATTCGTTGACGTGTTTAATAAGATTTTAGATGTACAATAATTATTTTATTAAAAATAACTTTTTTCATGACAGCTCTAAGCATTGTTAAAGAAAATAATGTTTTAACAATAATTTTTTAAGAAAATTGTCAACATTGTAAAAGTGATCATTCTTAAATGATATTCTTTGTCTTAAATAATTTTTTTTTTTTAAAATATTACAAATAAAATTTCTATATTTTTTAACATTCATTTTGATAACAAATGTTGAGAACAGCTTCTTATAAAACTTTTTAAAAGTTTAACTAGACTAATGTAATATTTTTTCATTCCTGATATATTGTATAATTTAAAATCTTTCATTCATGAAACAAACACTGTTTGTAAGTCTTTATTGGGGTTTTCTCTCTCTTACGCTTGCATGCGTCCTTCTTCCACTCACAGCTTGGAGCTCAGCCAGTCAGCTGATTTTAGTTCACGCGTGACATAAAATAAGTGACAAACTAAATTGTTCATAAAAGCTGAAATAATTAAGGGATCGAAAAAATTCTTTTCGGTAAAACTTTCTAATACCCTATTGAATAACTTGTATGATTTAAGTTTACAAAATTCAATACTTCCTCACTATGACTTTTTGCTCAAAGTTAGTAAAGACCAAATAACGACAGCGACTACTTTATTGTTACAAATCACCAATAAATTAAACATTTCTTATTATTTCAACAAACTTAGTAGAATCTGCATTGTTTTTAGAGTAGATAAGTGGAATTGAAACTTTTTCCATTCATTGGTTTCTGAGATATCACGAGTTGATTATTAAAATTTTATTATTTTCAATCAAGAAATAAATTCAATTTATAATTTTTATCTTAATAAATAAAAGTCAGACAAAAAAATTGTATTAAGAAAAAATGTGCGTATTCAAATGCTCTATCGATTACAATTTTTTATTTTCTCGAATTTTTGTTCCAGATAATTTTTTAATTATTTTATCTCACGAAAAAAGAGACAGACAAGGCCTTCGAGCGTAGATCGTGTTCTTCTTCCCGGCCGCTCAAATAATTTGTTATCAAGTCTTAATTTAATATAAAAATTATTTTCAAAGATTTATTTTTTTGCCTCTAAATGCAAATTTTTTATTAATTCCGGCGGAAACCTTCCGTTTTCAAAAACGATTTTAATTTTTAAAATGTAAAGAACTCGATTTATCACAATTTTTAATAAATAATTAATCTAATAATATTTAAAATAATTCCTTTTTCCTTCTCCCGAATAAATAAATATTTAGGAACATATTTATTTTAATTTTACTAAATGTATATTCTCAATTTTTTTAAAGTTTAATATAAGAAACTTTTATCAATAAAAAAATGTTTATAAAAAAATTTTCGTTTTTAAAAAGAATTATTATTCTAAAAAAAATATTTTTATCTATTTATTTAATATTAATTCGCAATAGTAAAATAATGAATCAAAATCCTTTTATAATTCTAATAATTTTTAAATTGGCTTGAGAAATAGTACAAAATTATTAATATTTAGAACCCTGCAGTTTACTGTTTTACGTAAACAAAAATTATTTAAAAAAACTTTAAAGTATCAAACTGTTTATATGAATTATGAACAATTATACAGAGATTTTATAATTGATTTTTAATGAAAAAATTGGCCTGTAAAATACTACAAAATATTTTATATTGCTTTTCAAAAAATAATATTTTTAATAAATGTTATTAAACATAATCTCGTTTCTCACTTACTCATTTAGAAATGCCTGCTTAGTATATGTATAAGGAAGTTTCTTTTCTCTAACTTTAGCGTCAATTATGTTACAAGCGTTTCGTCATTCTGCGTTTATATGTATGCGTATTACTGTAAAGTTAGTCTAAGAATAAGTTAAGCCAATTAAAGCGAGCCACTGCGTTGTGGTTGTGTAGTTATATGCATCGAATACATAGTCTATCCTTCACTATGGAGTGGGAGTAAAGTTAGACAAAGAACTGATTGGTTCTTCGTCCTTCCAAACATTCTTTTTCGCACGTCTCCCTATTTTGATATACTTTTACCAAATAATGAAACGCGCTGCCTTTTAAACCTAATTTCAATTTTTCGTATAGTTTTAATAACTTATAACGGTATTCTCGTCTTTTGGCCACACCAACTATTTTTCGTATAGTTTTAACAGAGATTAGAACGCCTAAATTTCAAACTTAGAAATAGTAATTTCAAATTTAGAAATAGTAATTTCAATGTTTTGGAAATCTGCTTTACACGAGCTTTATATAAAAATATACTAACTTTTAATACAAAGCCTCAATTTCCCTAAATTGAAACACAAAATACTAAAGTATTAAAAAGCGCAACACGATTAATGAAAAAAATCCCATTCCTTATATCAAAAGAAAGTAATTGACCTATTTAATAAGTTGAAAGTTTCTTATATCTTTTGTGTTATTTTAATCTATTCACGCTAGAAGCAAAGTAAAATGAACATAATATTTGACAAGTATTTTTTTTGTTTTCTGTAAATGATGCCGACCTTGGAAAACGCGATTTTAAAATATGCGTTAAAAAATATTTTCAACCCACTTATTTATTTTGTATTTCATTAATTAATTAATTTGAAGTTGTAACTTCTTTTTTTTTGTTACTAGTTTTTATTTTGTAGTTCATTTACCATTTTTTATGTTTTCGATTATTTTTTGTGAATTTATGATTTATGATGTTAATTTTTTTTTAAATTTGCTAATTTTTTTAAATATTGTTTTATAATTTTTATTATTCTTACACTCTTTAAACTTGAAATAAATTTGTTAAATTTTATCTCATGTTATCTGTTCTTCAATATTTTCCCACTTTTTTTTATTACTGCTTAATTTGTATATTATATATACCCAGATAGCCAAGCGTACTAATCCAAAATACCCGGTATACCTGCTCTGTACTTGCCATGTACCTTCGCATTGTACTAGTATTATACAAGTATAGCGTAATTATCTTGAGATGGCGGAGTAGTACGACTCTGGTACGACTCCATATATATTTAGTTCGCCGTACTAAGTGAAAATATTAAAGTTTCTATTTATTACATACAACTGTATTACTAGTACGATACTAGTACGTCGGACAAATTTAATAAAAATGTACATACATACTGGCACAATACTAATTTAGTATCAGTACTTCGAAAATCAGTACCTTTATACACGTATGGTACTAGTATAGTGCAAAGGTACATGGTGTGTACAGTAATTGTACGCTGGTTATTTGGGTAATATTTAATTTTATTCAAAAATATATTCAGTATATTGTACCTATTACATTCTTTCATTTCTTCTTAATTTTTCTAATTGTATTTTTGATAAATTTGTTTTTATAATCAATTTTTTTTAATTAATTATCAATTCATTATTCCATGAAATAGTAAGTAAAACGTTCAAGTTTATAATTAGAATTTAGAATTTAGAATTTATTTTTATCTTTTAGTAATACATATATATGTTCTATACCCTTGTATTGCCTTACATCTATTTCTATTCACAAAAAATGTATAACATTGATTCACTGACTCGAATTGAATGCTTCTTTTAAAGTTTCTAGTACATTGTCTATTTTTTTAAGGATTGCACACTTTTCTTCATTAATTTTGTTCTTAAGCGATAAGATTAGTATGTATGTGTGGAGAAGATTTTTTTCAATTTCAAGATTAGCTTTTTCCTCCATTCTGCCTCCTGAGCGCCGTCTTTCCATTTTATCAGCTTCATTTTGGTCTCTTCGTCTAGCCTTTGTAATATTTTTTCGCAGTTTGTCACATGTTCGATTGTTTCCTTCCTTAAGCCGCATCCTCTGCATCAATCATTTTTATATCCTTTTTTATTCCCTTTTGTTGCACATCCGCATCTCCATCTCGCCCACGTATTTTTTTGCCATTCTTTTATGTTATCTTTAACCCAGTACTCTTCTAGTCTTCTATCCTTTTTTATGTCTTTGTAGTACTCGCAATAAGTGGATGAGTTTATTCTTGACCAGTCTTTCTGTATGCCTTGATCTTCTTTGATCACCTTTAACTCCTGTGCCCTTTTTTCAATATTTTCTGTTGGTTGCTTTTGCCATAACATTTTTATCAGTTGACCGTCGCCTAGTTCTGCCAGAGTTTTTTGTACTTTTTTCCCCCATTGAGTTGCATTTTTGTTTAGGATTCCTCTTACTTCTTCCCTAAGACATTTATTCGCCCATCTTCTTTCGTCTAGTTTTGATATTTTTATTATAAAGTTGATACTTCTTCTTAACGCCTCTACTTCTATTTCTCTTCTGCCTGTTTCCATTTTCCAGATATAATCTGGCGTATTCCTCGGCAGTCCCATGCTAGCCTTCACGAATTTTGCTTGTACTCTTTCTATCACTTCTTTCCTCTGCCAGCCCCAAATTTCCACTCCGTACATCGCTCCTGCTTTAACTGTCGTATCCATTAAGAATAATTTCTTGTCTAGTCTTTTGATTGCTGCCCTTTTTGCTTCTCCCCATGCCTTGTTTATTAATTGCTGTATCTTTCCAGTCACCTTTCTTACGTGTGTGCTATGTTGATTTGTGCTTGTGAACCAAAATCCTAAATAGTTGAACTCCTTTACCTCTTCTAGCACCTTTCCTTCGTATTGCCATATTGTTTTCTTGTTCTTCTTTCTTCCGCTTTTGCTAAAAGTCATGACCTTGGTTTTTTCCGTGTTTACCTCCATTTTGTTTTTTTTCATCCATTTTCCTAGAGTTCCTAGCATTTTTTTAGCTCTGCTTCATTTTCAGCCATTAGAACGAGGTCATCAGCATACATTAATACATATATTTTAATCCCATTACTTGTAGAGCCGATTGCCGTTCCTCCCTCATTTTTTAGCCTCATTATATCTTCAATGTCATTTACGTATATGTTGAATAACGCTGAGCTAAGTGGGCAGCCTTGCCTGACTCCCTTCTTCGTTTGAAATTTGTCTGTCATGCCTTCAGCCGTAATAACCTCGCACCATGTATCTCTATATATCTCTTTTATCATCCTCATAAATTTTCCTTTAATTCCCATTTTCTCAGCCTTTTTCCACAAAATTTCTCTATCTACTTTGTCGAATGCTTTTTTTAGATCAATAAATGCTGTGTGGAGTTTTCCTGTTTTTTGTTTTAGCTTGTTTCCTATTGCTGCATTAAGTATGAAAATCTGTTCCATTGTGCCTCTTACATTTCTAAAGCCTGCCTGTCCTTCATTCAGTTTTTCTTCTTTATCTAGCCAACCACTTAATCTTCTTGCCATTACTATTGCTAACACCTTATATCCAACATCTAAAAGCGATACTCCTCTGTAATTTCCAGTTACCTCCGTGTCACCTTTTTTATATATCGGGTAGATTCTTGCTGTCCTCCAGTTCTCAGGTATTTTTTCTTCCTTCCATATTTCTTTTATTGTTTCTGTCATCTCAATTTGCCCCTCTAGTGGTAGATTTTTTAGAAATTCTGCCGTGATTCCGTCTTCCCCTGCCGCTTTATTATTTTCCAGTTTTCTTATAGCGCCTTCTATTTCTTCATCCGTCAACTGTTTGCTTAGCCAATCGCCTTCTTCTCCTTCGTTTTCTTCATTCTGTTCATTGTTTTTATTTTCTTTTTCATTTCCTCGTCTCTCTTCTTCCTCGGTCCCGTTCTTTGATTCCATTTTTGAGAGAGGTGAGTTTGTACATCAGTACATTTTTCCTCCCTGTATTGCGGCCATATTGAATTTGCCCTTTCCACACGTCAAACTGTACCATTCAAAAGTTAGTCAAATAGTGTGATGTATGTTTTTATTTTTATTTGTTAGTGATATAAATGGTAAAAAATTGTTTAAAAAAGTGATAATTATTTAAGAGATGATTTGTTTAATTACAAGTTTAATATTAATGAAGTGTTAGTTTAAATTTGTTTGTGGTTTAAATGATTGTGAGTGTAAATAAGAAAATTTGCAATTATGAAATTACAATTTATTTATTTGTTTCTTAATTACAAAAAGTAATTACTAAAAAATAATTGCATTATTTTAATTGAGTGAACTTTGGAAAGACGGATATAAGGCAATAAATTTATCTGAGGTGTGTTAACTTTAAAATTGTTAATTTTGATAATAAGGTTATGTTTGTTATTATGATTTTTCTATGAACAGTTTACAGTAAATAAATAAGAATTGTTATTATAATTATGATATTAATTTTTGCAACATTTTAATAATAAACGTATAAAGATAAGAATGTTTCAAGATTTTGTCTTTGTTGAAATAATATTATAGTTTCTAACTAAAAAGCTTTTGAAAATATTGTAAGAATTATACATGTTTAATAATTACAAAATTATTTAAGTGTTAAATATTTTATTTTTTGTAATTGTCTAAATTTGTATTTAAATTTTCTGTAGTTTAAATAATAAATAAAGTCTTTAAAATCGTAAACATTGCGATGCAGTTTTAGGTTATGTTAATATACGAATTATGATTTTTTTTCATAAAAAATTAAGAATAATAATTGTTGATATTACTATTCATAAGCATTTTATCAAATATATTTTTTAAAATAAAAATTATTTTCTCATGATTATGATGTTGCAAGAGTTTGATTTTTTTAAATGAAATATTAGTTGTTTTTCAATATTTTAAAATTTGTCATATGAAAGTAAGAAATTTAAGTTATTATAAATTTAATTATAAGATTAAACTTATTTATTTATTATAATAGTTGTATTTATGCTATGTTATTGTCTTGTGTTTACAGTTGTACCGCAGAAGTTGTAATATGTCAAATTATTAAATGACATATATATAGAGAGGGATACAACAGTAGGACCTTTAGAAAATTTTATTTTTTAAATTTATTCTGAAGAAATAGAAAAAACAAGGAATTAATTTGTCATTCTGTTTCAGCACTATTTAAGAAATCAATAAACAACATTTCACAAGTTATGCGAAAAATATTGAAACATCATGTAAGTTAAAATATCTACTTTGTTATTTATCTATTTTTTCTTTTTTTATCTTTATTATAATCGTTAATTCAAATGTACATTAACTTATATTTTAGTTTATAAGAACTGTAGACGATTTTAATTTTAATATAATTATTGTTACTTAATTACTTCCAAATTATATTTATTTATATTTTAATTGGATTATATTTTTAGTTTGTTTATATTTCAAAAAAAATTAAAATCGCTTTCCAAATTGAATAATCAAACTTATTTACAGTTTGATAAATTGAAATTTCAACTGTGAGTACTGGCTTTATAAGAAAATATATTTTTAATTTCTAATTAATTTTCACTGCTTACTAGGTCTATTTGTTTCAAATTCAATTATACACTCACGTATACTTGCATCGAAAATATAAAGGACATTGTTCACATGGTTGACTCAACGAATAAGGACTTTCAAATCATCCAGCTGCAGAATGGTGAAAATGTATATTTATCAAATTAAATTTTTTTGTTTAAACATAACTTAGCAAATATTATTACTTTTAAATAATTAATTACAAAATTAAATTAAAAAAGAAGAACACTTAAAGAATATATTAAAAATTTAATTGCTTTTCAGGTTTCGTCCAGAATGACGTCAAGTCCTAAGTCTTTAAGAACAAAAAGCAGAATAAGAAAAAGGACTTTTCCGATCTCAACATCCTTTATAAAACATCTATCCTTTGTTCATCTGAAAAGATGCACAATCTAAATAGCATACAGCTATTCGCCTGGAGACTGTAAATCGATGTGAGGTACATAGGAGGACATCCTTTAGCTATTAACGTCCATAAGAGTTAATAAATACCCTAAAAATCCTACAAAAGGGAAAAAAATGTAAAATAATCCTAAAAAATATTTTCAATTTCCACAAAAAATATAATCAACTTTTAAATTGATCATATTTACCTAGGAGGACATTCCCGACATATGCGAGTCTATTAAAATAAAAAAATGCTCTAACAAATCGACAAAAGGAAAAGAAATCTAAAATAATTCTAAATAATATTTTTAAAGTTCACAAAATATATAATAAAGTTTTAAATTTATCAGATTTATCTAGGAGAACATTTCATAAATATTCTAAACTTAAAAATTAATATATACTCTAAAAACTGGACAAAAGGAAAAAAATATCTAAAATAATCCTAAAAAATATTTTCAGTGTCCAAAAAAAATATAATCAAGTTTTAAGTTGATCAGATTCACCTAGTAGGACATTCCATAAATATTATAGACTTAACAATTTATCAATAATCTAAAAAATTGACAAAAGGGAAAGAAATCTAAAATAATCCTACAAAATATTTTCAATGTCCACAAAAAATATAATCAAATTTTAAGTTGATCAGATTCACCTAGTAGGACATTCCATAAATATTATAGACTTAACAATTTATGAATACTCTAAAAAATCGACAAAAGGGAAAGAAATCTTAAATAATCCTAAAAAATATTTTCAATGTCAACAAAAAATATAATCAAGCTTTATATCGATCAGATTTACCTAGGAGGAAATTCCATAAATATTCTAGACTTAAAACTTATTGAACACTCTAAAAAACCGACAAAAGGGAAAGAAATCTAAAATAATCCTACAGAATATTTTCAATGTCCGAAAAAAAAAATTCTAATTTTAAGTTGATCAGATTCACCTAGCAGAACGTTCCCTCCATGTAAGAGTCTTTTAAAATTAAAAAAAAAACTCTAACAAATCGACAGAAGGAAGAAAAGATTTTTAAATAATCCTACAAAATATTTTCAATGTCCAAAAAAATTATCAGCCAGCTTTATATCGATCAGATTTACCTAGGAGGAAATTCCATAAATATTCTAGACTTAAAAGTTAATGAACACTCTAAAAAGCCGACAAAAGGGAAAAAAAATCTAAAATAATCCTAAAAAATATTTTCAATGTCCACAAAAAATATAATAAAGTTTTAAATTGATCAGATTTACCTAATAGGACATTCCATAAATATTCTAAACTTAAAAATTAATATATACTCTAAAAACTGGACAAAAGGAAAAAAATATCTAAAATAATCCTAAAAAATATTTTCAGTGTCCAAAAAAAATATAATCAAGTTTTAAGTTGATCAGATTCACCTAGGAGGGCATTCCATAAATTTTATAGACTTCAAAATTTATCAATAATCTTAAAAATTGACAAAAGGGAAAGAAATCTAAAATAATCCTACAAAATATTTTCAATGTCAACAAAAAATATAATCAAGCTTTATATCGATCAGATTTACCTAGGAGGAAATTCCATAAATATTCTAGACTTAAAACTTATTGAACACTCTAAAAAACCGACAAAAGGGAAAGAAATCTAAAATAATCCTACAGAATATTTTCAATGTCCGAAAAAAAAAATTCTAATTTTAAGTTGATCAGATTCACCTAGCAGAACGTTCCCTCCATGTAAGAGTCTTTTAAAATTAAAAAAAAAACTCTAACAAATCGACCGAAGGAAGAAAAGATTTTTAAATAATCCTACAAAATATTTTCAATGTCCAAAAAAATTATCAGCCAGCTTTATATCGATCAGATTTACCTAGGAGGAAATTCCATAAATATTCTAGACTTAAAAGTTAATGAACACTCTAAAAAGCCGACAAAAGGGAAAAAAAATCTAAAATAATCCTAAAAAATATTTTCAATGTCCACAAAAAATATAATAAAGTTTTAAATTGATCAGATTTACCTAATAGGACATTCCATAAATATTCTAAACTTAAAAATTAATATATACTCTAAAAACTGGACAAAAGGAAAAAAATATCTAAAATAATCCTAAAAAATATTTTCAGTGTCCAAAAAAAATATAATCAAGTTTTAAGTTGATCAGATTCACCTAGGAGGGCATTCCATAAATTTTATAGACTTCAAAATTTATCAATAATCTTAAAAATTGACAAAAGGGAAAGAAATCTAAAATAATCCTACAAAATATTTTCAATGTCAACAAAAAATATAATCAAGCTTTATATCGATCAGATTTACCTAGGAGGAAATTCCATAAATATTCTAGACTTAAAACTTATTGAACACTCTAAAAAACCGACAAAAGGAAAAAAAAAATAATCTTAAAAAATATTTTCAATGTCCACAAAAAATATAATCAAGTTGTAATTGATCAGATTTTCCTAGCAGAACGTTCCCTCCATGTAAGAGTCTATTAAAATTAAAAAAAAAACTAACAAATCGACATAAGGGGAAAAAACCTAACATAATTATAAACATATTTTCAATATCCATAAAAAATATAATCAAGTTTTAAATTAATCAGATTCACCTTAGAGGACATTCACTACATCTTGAAGTCTAATAAAATTAACAAATGCTCTAAAAAGTCTACAAAAAGAAAAAAAATCTAAAGTAATCCTTACAAATATTTGCAATGTCCACAAAAAATTGAATAAAGTTTTAAATTGATCAGATTTACGTAGGAGGACATTCCATAAATATTATAGACTTGAAAATTTTTTAATACCTACTCTAAAAATCGACAAAAGAAAAAAAAAATTGTTAAATAATCCTAAAAATTATTTTCAATGTCCACAAAAAAAATATAATCAAGTTTTAAGTTGATCAGATTCACCTAGGAGGGCATTCCATAAATTTTATAGACTTCAAAATTTATGAATACCCTAAAAAATCGACAAAAGGGAAAGAAATCTAAAATAATCCTACAGAATATTTTCAATGTCCGAAAAAAAAAATTCTAATTTTAAGTTCATCAGATTCACCTAGCAGAACGTTCCCTCCATGTAAGAATCTTTTAAAATTAAAAAAAAAACTCTCACAAATCGACAGAAGGAAGAAAAGATTTTTAAATAATCCTACAAAATATTTTCAATGTCCACAAAAATTATCAGCCAGCTTTATATCGATCAGATTTACCTAGGAGGAAATTCCATAAATATTCTAGACTTAAAATTTAATAAATAGTCTAAAAAATCGACAAAAGGAAAAAAAAATCTAAAATAATCCTAAAAAATATTTTTAATGTCCACAAAAAAAAATATAATCAAGTTTTAAGTTGATCATATTCACCTAGAAGGGCATTCCATAAATTTTATAGACTTTAAAATTTATGAATACTCTAAAAAATCGACAAAAGGGAAAGAAATATAAAATAATCCTAAAAAATATTTTCAATGTCCACAAAAAATATAATAAAGTTTTAAATTGATCAGATTTACCTAATATGACATTCCATAATTATTCTAAACTTAAAAATTAATATATACTCTAAAAACTGGACAAAAGGAAAAAAATATCTAAAATAATCCTAAAAAATATTATCAGTGTCCAAAAAAAATATAATCAAGTTTTAAGTTGATCAGATTCACCTAGGAGGGCATTCCATAAATTTTATAGACTTAACAATTTATGAATACTCTAAAAAATCGACAAAAGGGAAAGAAATCTTAAATAATCCTAAAAAATATTTCAATGTCAACAAAAAATATAATCAAGCTTTATATCGATCAGATTTACCTAGGAGGAAATTCCATAAATATTCTAGACTTAAAACTTATTGAACACTCTAAAAAACCGACAAAAGGAAAAAAAAATAATCTTAAAAAATATTTTCAATGTCCACAAAAAATATAATCAAGTTGTAATTGATCAGATTTTCCTAGCAGAACGTTCCCCTCATGTAAGAGTCTATTAAAATTAAAAAAAAAACTAACAAATCGACATAAGGGGAAAAAATCTAAAATAATTATAAACATATTTTCAATATCCATAAAAAATATAATCAAGTTTTAAATTAATCAGATTCACCTTAGAGGACATTCACTACATATTGAAGTCTAATAAAATTAACAAATGCTCTAAAAAGTCTACAAAAAGAAAAAAAATGTAAAGTAATCCTTACAAATATTTGCAATGTCCACAAAAAATTGAATAAAGTTTTAAATTGATCAGATTTACGTAGGAGGACATTCCATAAATATTATAGACTTAAAAATTTTTAATTCCTACTCTAAAAATCGACAAAAGGAAAAAAAAATTGTTAAATAATCCTAAAAATTATTTTCAATGTCCACAAAAAAAAATATAATCAAGTTTTAAGTTGATCAGATTCACCTAGCAGGGCATTCCATAAATTTTATAGACTTCAAAATTTATGAATACTCTAAAAAATCGACAAAAGGGAAAGAAATCTAAAATAATCCTACAGAATATTTTCAATGTCCACAAAAAAAAATTCTAATTTTAAGTTGATCAGATTCACCTAGCAGAACGTTCCCTCCATGTAGGAGTCTTTTAAAATTAAAAAAAAAACTCTAACAAATCGACAGAAGGAAGAAAAGATTTTTAAATAATCCTACAAAATATTTTCAATGTCCAAAAAAATTATCAGCCAGCTTTATATCGATCAGATTTACCTAGGAGGAAATTCCATAAATATTCTAGACTTAAAATTTAATAAATACTCTAAAAAATCGACAAAAGGAAAAAAAAATCTAAAATAATCCTAAAAAATATTTTTAATGTCCACAAAAAAAAAATATAATCAAGTTTTAAGTAGATCATATTCACCTAGGAGGGCATTCCATAAATTTTATAGACTTCAAAATTTATGAATACTCTAAAAAATCGACAAAAGGGAAATAAATCTAAAATAATCCTACAAAATATTTTCAATGTCCACACAAAAAAATATAATCAAGTTTTAAGTTGATCAGATTCACCTAGGAGGGCATTCCATAAATTTTTTAGACTTTAAAATTTATGAAGACTCTAAAAAATTGACAAAAGGGAAAGAAATCTAAAATAATCCTAAAAAATATTTTCAATGTCCACAAAAAATATGATCAAATTTTAATTTCATCAGATTTACCTAGGAGGGCATTCCATAAATATTCGAGTCTATAAAAATTAAAAAATACTCTAAAAAGTTGACAAAACAAAAAAAAATGTAAAATAATCATAAAAAATATTTTTAATGTCCACAAAAAATATAATCAAGTTTTAAGTTGATCACATTTACCTAGCAGGACATTCCCTAAATATTCGAGTCTATAAAAATTAAAAAATACTCTAGAAAGTTGACAAAACAAAAAAAAATGTAAAATAATCATAAAAAATATTTTCATTTTCCACAAAAAAATATAATCAAATTCTAAATTGATCAGATTTACCTAGGAGGACATTCAGTACATATTCAAGTCTATAAAAAGTAATAAATAATTTAAATAGTCGACAAAAAGAAAAAAAAACTAAAATGATCCTAAAATTTTTTTTCAATTTCCAGAAGAAAATATATCCACGTTCTAAATGAAAGGAGGGTACATGGAAGGATATCTCCTAGAAATTCCATACGATCAAGAGGTTTGGCGAAAAGAAAAGGAACATTTGAGTTGTCAGAAGTTATTCTGGAAAATACTATCATTTTCAAGTGAAACCATTATTATGAGTTAGTAAATCCATGGAACTTACGTGTATTCTTTTTATCCCAGATGATTATTTTTTGAAAATATCCTGAAAAGTCATCCCCAATAAAAGTAATCATAAATAATTCTGAAAAGTCTTACTATTTTGCACAACAGAATTATAAATAAGTTTTAAACTGATGGAAGTTACTTAACCGGATATCCTCTCGTTTTTCAATGTGGGAACTAGGAAAAATTGCTCTTATTATTTTCGATTGGTTTTATTATTTGTGATTTTTTTGGTTTTTACCACTTGTTA
Source organism: Ganaspis brasiliensis (assembly GCA_037103525.1). NCBI lineage: Eukaryota > Metazoa > Arthropoda > Insecta > Hymenoptera > Figitidae > Ganaspis > Ganaspis brasiliensis. The sequence continues at coordinate 396,305 of JAZKLR010000259.1, read as the reverse complement.
TTAACTTTATTAACTAGGGGAGATCTAAACATGTAAGTTCCATCGTTTTAGAGTTTGATTATACTTTTTTTGTGGAAAAGGATAATATCGTTTACAGTTTTTTCCAATTTTTTTTATTGAGGGTTATATACACTTGAGAAAAATATTTTTTCTAATAAGTAATAATCACAATAATGTTGTTTGACTAGGGGTATTTGTTTAGTGGTTTGCTACTTAAGATATAACTACCACATTTTTACGTATGTTTAATTATGAAAAAATTCTGATAAACACATGACTGAATGTACTTCATCTTAATTAAGAATAAAAAAATATCAATAATTTAAATTAATTTTTCAAACATGTTTCTCCTAAAAACAATAAGATCAGTACTGTTATCCTTTTTCCATGCAGGCGTACACATATTAATTTCTTCGCAGTTGCTGTTTACTAAAACGACTTAAAACATTGTTAAGTGATAATTTTATTTCCTTCTTTGAACTGCTACATAATAGGGCTAAATGGTACATGTTGAATTAATGGAATATTAAAAAAAATATTTTTTTTTCTTATTTTAAGCAACATAATATTATAATGAAACATAATACGAATTAGATAAGATATACAATCAACATTAGTGAGGCAGTTTTGTTTAATAAGCCTTTTTCCATATTTTACAAAATTATTTTCTACAATAAATAGCTGACGAGCATTTTTTGTATTAGTTGTGTAAATGTGGTTTTTAATTGACTTCAATGTACTTCTTTGACTAATTTTTTATAACATTATGTAAAACCTTATTGATGAACAGAAAAATAGTTACGCAAATTATAAAAAAAATGTGCACCAATCTTTGAAACGTTATAACTGAAGTATTATTTCTCTGTAAAACATAAATCTATTCATAATCGTAACTTAGATCTCTCTTCCAAAAGAAGAAAGAGTTTCACAATTTTTTATCACTAATGCTTAATTTCTCCTATAAATGTAAATTTTGACGGTTTTATCCATTTACCATACGCAAATTTAATTATTAATTTCAGGCGATATAAAGAAGTTAGAAACAGTTCGTTTAACAATTACACTGAATTCTATCGAAGAAGTTTTGCACACTCGGATGTTTCGAATAACATTTGATAAACATCATTAAATCATATGGGAATTTCATGTTTTTCCAGTGTTCCTTTAAATCTTTCATGTCATCCAGAACATTTTTATCCCTGCTTGAGCATGTCCCATCGTTCAGAGTTTTTGTACAATGTTCGAAAGCTCTTTCTTGGAAATGGAACAGCCCTTCTGTTCAAATAAATAAAGAAAGAATTAAGTTCATCCATATACAAATATGTATGTGTGTATATAAGGGTTCGGGAAGGTAGGTTGAGACGGGGTAGTGAGATAAAATGGGGTATCGTCTTATTTCGAAAATAAGAAATTGCTTAAAAATTCTGTAAACGCTATTTGGTAGCTTTTGTCAATATACTGAGAAAAATGGGTATTTTAAAACTTAATATTGTAGACATTGAAATTAATATTTTTAATATCTTAAGATATTAACTTTGAATATCTAGATATTAATATCTTGATACTAAGTTTTATTATCTGAATATTTAATTTCAATATCCATGAAAAGCCATTTTTCTCAGTGTAGTTTTTGTACATTCAGAACATGAATAGTTTCTGAAAACACCACTAAACATACGTACTTTCCAACCTACTGCTTTTAAAAGATACGCGACTTTCAAATGTTCCAAAACAGTTGCGTACATTTGACTTGGGGTGAGCGATATCAATTTCATGGGGAAATTCTTATTTGAAATATAAAACTCTTGATACCTCAAAACACCCCTCCTAAAATTTTCTTGAAACCCATGTAAAAAGAAAGCCAAGGTTTTACAGTTCCTATTTCCTTGGAATTTATTATGGCCATTTCAGAGAATGTATATTGATAAAAATTATATAAAATTTGTGTTTTTGAAAAATGTTACATAAACTGAAGTTCAATTTACCTAATAAGTCAGATTCGTTGTCTTTTGTTTTTTAATTTTTAAAGAATATACAACATGTATTTTTCTAATAATCTATTTTCTTATTTGACTCTGGCTTAGGTAAATTTAACTTCACTTTATGTCAGATTTTTCAAAAACACACATTTTATTTACTTTTTATCCATAAATTCTCTAAAATGTCCATAACAGATTCGAAGGGATTAGAAAATATAAAAGCTTAACTTCCATTTCACATGCGTTTCAAGAAAATTTGACGAGTGGTATTTTGAGATTGATTTTAAACAATTAAGGACAAATCGAAAGAACATTAAATTATCTTTTACAAAATAGTGCAAAACATATTATTAATGATTTAATTTTTATGAAATTAAGATTTTTTAAAAATCATCTTTTTTGCGATCGTCTTTTGTAGGTGCAACGGTATGAAATAGAATGACCCATATATAAGTATAACATTTGAAGAATATTTTTAAAAAAATTTTGTTCAAAAATAGAGAGAAATAATGGATTCATTGTAGATCTCCGCAGACGCCTAGAAAAAGAAGTTTCTGTGCTGTGAGCAGTCTACAGCAACACTGGATTATCGGAAACCAAAAACTCAAAATGCTTTCTTTAGTTTCTTACTTTATCTCTCCAGTCTCGTCGAATTTTTTTTTAAGTTTTAAATTTTTTGCACCAATTTAAAACCAAAATGACGATTTTTGACGAAAAAATCGACCTCTTTGTTATTGAAAAATTGTTAATAATTAAAATTTTTTAAAAAACTCGACGTAACTAGAAAGCTGTTTACATGTAGAATATGTTTATAAAATTTCAAAACAATCAGTTCAGTAGTTTTTTCTGTAGGCTGGTCACCGACTTTAAAGATTACGTTTTTGGGAAATTCGATACTTAAAAAATGAAAATATCTTGAAAAAAAATTATTTTCTTATAAAACAATTACATGTCATCATCGATGTCGGGTCCATACAGTACATCAATATCACACATGTTATCTAAGGCATCTTTTTGCCCATGTTTACATAAAGCTGTGCCTTCTTTGGGATCGTTACCCAAGTAGCACGTAATATTACGTGAGTATCGCAGTAATATTACATTCAATATTAGTAATATTACAGGTTGAAGTCACAGTAATATTACCGTGACATTAAAATGTCCGCGTCAAGGTAATATTACAAGGTAATATTGAGGTAATATTACAAAATAATATTACAGTAATGTTACAAAGTAATATTACAGTGATATTACAGTGACATTGTAGTAATATTACAATTAAATATAATGTACAAAAAATTTGGGGCGCCGAGTTTTGAACCCTTGTACACTGACCAAGTAGGTATACGCCTTAAACCACTCGGCCATTTAACTCTTATAATACACTTTAGAAAGTCTTCTTCAGATTGTACTACATATTTGTAATATTAATATAATATTACAAGAAGATTTGTAATATTACTGTAATAATAACTCAATATTACTTTGTAATATTACTATGTAATATTACCTCAACATTACCCTGTAATATTACCTTGACGTGGACATTTTAATGTCACGGTAATATTACTGTAACATCAACCCGCAATATTACTAATATTGAATGTAATATCACTGCGATACTCACGTAATATTACGTGCTACTTGGGTAGATAAAGACGCGCAAAACTAAGTTAGAGGTACGGTAATTCAACCTACTATAACTTCTTTAGTTTTGCTCCTAAATGACCTACAAAATTAATACAATATTCTTTAGATGTTGTACTTTAAGAAACAAAAAAAAAAGTGGAAAAAAAGTTGTCGAACCTTCCCTCCCCCCCCCCCCCTCTTAATAAAATGCACGCATTTTATTAAAACAAATTTTTTGTTGTTTCTTCAATTTATCTGAAAAGATTACTAATGCAAAATTTCAGGAAGTTATCATTAGAAACTTCAAATCGGATAACATGTAACGTTAAAGTGGATTTAACCTAAGCGATTTCTGACGGCATATTGTACTCTTCAGATAATTATATTTCTTTATGTTTAGATGTCAGGCAATATAAATTTTTAATTATGACAGCGTAATGAATGTGACTGTGGAGGGGGGCGGGGAGACATTCTAGGAAAAAGCGATACATCATTAATGGAAGCTACCTTGCAATTAAAACTTTGTCATAAATTATATGTGTAAAGTTCTTACTAATAAAAGCAGTTGGTGTCGGTGTTACTGTCTCCTTAAAAAATTTTCCAAATTTGCAGACATCTTTTTCCCAAGTATTCTTCAGTTTACTGTCATCGTTCAAACAGCAAAACCTTTCGGCGTTTACTGTTCCCAACCACTTTTCCTCGTACTCTGTAAGAAACGTTGAACATCTCTCTGAAGCTCCACTTTTTATTGTTTGGAAACAATCATCTACATTCCCAGGAGGAAGTAAAGGTAAGATAAGAATTTTTTTTATTGTTTCAATGTCTTCTTTCACATTTAACAATGATTTAATTTTGGCTGCACTGATTATTAACTGAAAACAAACGAAAATCAATTTATATTTCATTTAAGTCATGCTCAACGACTACCATATCCTATAGGAAAATCCTGCAGAGGTATTAGACATTGACGTGAAATCCTATATGAATTGAGAGTCTGTTAATAACGATAGTATAAAAAAAAACCTGGGAGTAAAAACGAGTAAATAAGAACTAGAAACGTTGCATTATAATAATTATGAAAGGTCTTGGATATTGTGGTACAAAATTTGTTTCTTTTTATAAAATAAACATTTTCTTTTTGCGCATTAAACTATTTGTAATCTTGTGGGAAATTAAAAATTTTTTAAGTAAATTTTTGTGTATTTTATAAATTGTTTTCCGTATTTGCGACAAAGCATTTATTAGAAAAAATACTGCTATTTCATTTGCAAATTTTATTTATAATTAAAACTCGAATTTAAGAAATTCTTCAGAAATATTTAACAAATAGAAAACCACTTTGTGCTATAATAACCCCGTTGTTGGACTGTGTATTCTCCAAATCTCGATTATACTGCTTTTCTAGTAATGAATTAACGAGAAATCCGTTACTATTAAATAGTGAAAATTGTCACTATTTTCTATTAGAAAATTAGTAATTGAGATTTAGAGATTAATCAAATAGAGGGTTATGCTCTCTAAATCTGAATTTCTGATTTTCTACAAATTAATGACAGAGAAATCGGTTAATAGTAAATAGTACAATATTTTAGATATTCCAGTTTCAAATTATTTGTTTTCTTTTAAAAATTCGTAAAATATTTTGGGTGATCGCAAAATTTTATTTTAACAATTACCTGATTTTTCCCTGAGTAATTTTTACTCTTCCCTGACCAGCAATTTTATAGATTCTATGAAATTTTCTTTATCCAGGGTGGACACATTTTTTATTAAATTAAATTAAATAACTTTCTACTTAAACTTAAAATTTACATATTTTTATCATTTAATTAATTATATTTAAAGCTTAAAAAGTTTTATTATAATAAAAAAATTGAAATCTCAATTTTTTGACAATAATTTATCTTAAACATTTTAACAGAATTACGTATTATAATTCCACTACCAACATTAAACTTTGCAAACTTTACATAGTTGTTAGTCATTTCAAATTATACAATTTGGAAATTCAAATAATGAAACTAACGAAATTGAAGAATATAGGGTAATTCCGGGAGAGTTTGGACACCGGAAGAGATATGTTATCTAGGAAAATGAATCAAATGAAATTTTAATTACATACATAAGAGTCAAACAGTTCATAAACAAAACATAAAATTAGAATATCTTGCTACTAAAATTGTAAATAAAATTATGTTTCATTTTTTGCAATACCGAGGTTCGCGAAAATATCCAAATATGAAATATTACAGGTTGTAAAGATTCGAAGATCTTTGAAAAAAAATGTTCTAAAATGACATAAAGGAAGTGTATTTTAATTATTATTTGTCTTCTACTACTCAACTTTCAACCAGCAAACGAAAACTAATTCATGCGAATTCAAACAAATTAACATTTTTGTCAAGTCGCTATTCGTATTTGTCACTAAGCGGGATTCGCTTAACCTCTTTGTATATTCGTTTCAATTTTTATTTAATTTGAATCAATTTGTGCAAACGAATTAGAATTCAAACGGATTGTCCAACTCGTTTATTGAATTCGTGCTGACGAATTGAAACAGATTGAAGTAGAAAAATTTGGCCATTGAATTGAAACGAATAGCAGGTCCAGAACTTCAATACAGTCACCTCGAATTCACTCTGATTACAATATAGGTTTAATTCGTATATGTCGCTAAGCGGGTTACGCTGAAGCTCTTTGTATATTCGATTCAATTCGTATTAATTCTTTTTCGTTTGCTGGGCAGTCATAAGGGCATTTACAGAAAATAGAAACACCTTGTTCCATCTCACCCGGACAATTTCATCTATTCCGGAATCGTTGCTTTTATACAAATTACTTTATAAATTAAGAAGAAATGAAAAAAATGAAAAACCTTTTGACGTGCGAATGTACAAAGGTTACTGTTAAAGTATTTTATAAGAATTAGAATTTTTTGCTATATTCCTTAGATTTCGCAGTGGTTTCAAAAAAGGTCTTCCATCTTAGCCCGACTTACCCTATCTGAAAAATGAAGAAAATAATTGACCGTTGAAAACAAAATTATAAAAATGACTATATACTTACACAATTGAAAAGAACAGTTTAAAGTTTTAAACAATATATATTAATTTCAAACAAAATATATGAAAAATTATATGAATAACAGTTGGGAATAATTGCAAATTAAACAACTGGATTGAAAATTGAAAAAAATAATTCAAATTGAAGAAAATAATAAAAAAATAAGGAAACTCAAATTTAAGAAACAAATTTAAATTTCAAAAAATAATTGACAATTTAAAAAAAAATTAGAAAATTACGAAAATAATTGACAATTGAAAAGAAAATTCAAAAAAAGGCTCGATTGATAAAAAACAGAACAAAATAATTTACAAAATCAAAGAATAAATATAAACTTTTAAGGTAATAGTTGAATAAAGACGAGAATAATTGAAAAATTAAAGAAAATATTTGAAAAATGACGACAATAAAAGTCAATTGAAAACAAAATGCGAATGACTATATGTTAATAGGCAACTGATACAGATAAGAGAAACAATTAAACAAGAAATCTTACATTTAAAGAAAATAATTGCAAATTGAAAAATAAATGAAAATTGATAAAACAATTAAAAACCCGAGAATTAATGAAGAAATAGCAGAAACAATTAAAAACTGAAGAATTTAAATAAAGATGAAAGAAAATAATTAAACAAGTGTATATAAAACTAAATAAACAGAATAGTAATCGAAAAAAATAATAGAAAAAAGGCGATAATTTTTTAATAATAAATAAAATAACTAAGAATTGAAGAGAATAGTTCTAGAATTAAATACAGTCAACTCTCGATAATTTGACTCTCAATAAATTGAAGCTCTCGGTAATTTGAAGTGATCTTCCGGTCCCTTCAGAAACTCTCGATAAATTGAAAAAATACCATTGATTTTGGACCCTTGATAATTTGAAGTTTTTTTTAACATCAACTTCTCTCTGATCCCTCTATAAATTGAATTCAGTCAAACTGGACCCTCTATAATTTGAATTTTCTAGCAGATAGAAATTTATGTGACGTCATTTTGTCTCAGCTCATTCTATAAATTGAATTCAATGAAACCAAACTTTCTTCAATTTGAATTATTCGGTAAATTAAAATTTAAGTACGATATTATTTCTCTTGCATATGAAAGACTGTGCAAATAGTGTAACTTGTAATTCCAGTGACTATAAAGAAGTTGATGAAGAAGAGGAAGAAGATGATGAAGATGATGAGCTTCATTCGTTTGTGTCATTAGAAGAAGCAAGATCGTCATTACATATGTTGCGATCATACGCGCTTCGTGCAGAAGTTAATAACAATTTTTTTTCAGCTCTTAACACAATAGAAAGGTCAATTGACCATGCACATTGGAGTGCACTCAAACAAAAGAAAATTACTTATTTCTTTTCAAAAAGTGGAAATTAAACGTTAAATAATCAATCTCTTGATAATTTGAATTGTACCAGATTTTAACTTGATAAATAAAACTTTCGATAAATAAAACTCTCAATAATTTGAACTTTTTTTGATTCCCCTTGAGATTCAATTTATCGAGAGTCGACTGTAATAGAATTGGAATTTTAAAACAATTGTTATGAGTGAAAAAAGTAATTGGAAAAATCCAAGAATTATTTAATGTTGAGGAATCAATTGAAAATGGAGAAAAATAATTGAAATTTAAATAAAATATTTGAGAATTGAAGAAAATAATTTAAAAATTAAGAAATAAATTTGAAATTAAGGAATTAAATTAAAATTTTAAGAAAATAATTGAAAATTAAAAGAAAAATTAAAATATGACGAAAATGATTAAATATTGACGAAAATAATTAACTATTCATTATTCAAAAAAATAATTAGTAATTGAAAAAAAAATCTATGAATGATGAGAATAATATTAATCGGCATTAGAACAAAAAAATGTTAATTATGGTTCCTTTAAGAAAAAGTTTCCTTACTTTTAAAATATTTTTTAAAAAATCCCTGACTTTTCCATGACTAACAAATTTCCCTGACTTTTCCATGATTTTCAGTTTTTTCCTGACCTGTGGCCACCCTGAATATTTGACTTTCTAATAGTAATCGATTTCTTTCTAATTCATCAGCATACAATCACTAGTTATCATGCATAGTGCTGTCCACAAGATCGAGACTACTTTCGGTTTCGTATCGTACACTGAGGAAAAATACTTATAAATTTATAACATGTGTATTCAAACACCGCCAAAAGTTTTTTTTTTTTTTTTTTTTTCAAAACACCAACAGTTTTGGAAATATATATTTTTCATTTCATATAATACTCAGTTGATTTTATAGCATTGCTTTTTAATTAAAGATTACAGCTTTTATTTCAATAGTAATTTCGAATTTTGTTTACCGTATCCCCCCCCCCCCTTTGGTTGCAATATAAAAAAAAATTCTGTGCAATTGCACCCAATTATTAATTATTAATTAACTAATCAATTGATTACTGTTAATTCATTGATTAATATTAACCCGTGCCAGAAATCAATCGACATTTTCCATTAAAAATGTATGGTAAAAATGAACTTTTTAAAAAAAAATAAAATAAAATTGTACAGTTAACAAATTTTTTCATTTTTAGGCAAATTGTAAGACAGTATTTTCAGAAAAATTTCATTTCCAAAATTTTCAAAATGTCGAATGTTCAAAAGTGGATCAAAAAAATACATTGCAAAATTTACAGCGTTTATCACATAAATATTCAAGGTAAAGCAATAAGATTCTTATTTCGTGGTTTTTGAGGTCGCTAATGAATATTCCTATCTCAAAAATACATTTTTCATAATTTTGGAACCAATATGGCGGACTTAAAATTTTGAATTTCCACATTTTCCCAGAAAACGCCTTGAAACACCGTTATCGGGGTCGTCGTTTAGAAATTTCATGTAACAAATTCAGTTTTCACAAAACCCGTTCCAATGTGGTGGATTAAAAAAATTTCATTTTTGTAAATATAATTTGTACATTTTTTACATTTTAATTATTCAGCTTTTCACATCAATAATAATAAAAACTGAGAAAACAAAATTTATCTTTTCTTTCATATAAAACAATTTTTGATCGAAACACAAAAACTGTATATATTTTTTAATATATTGTAATTATTCCTTCGTAATTAATAGATTCAAAAAACTCCAAAAAGTGTGTTTTACGTTGATTATTTCAATACAAGTGGAAACAATTTTTTGCATTCGCCATATTGGATAAGGTTTTTTGAAAAATATATTTTTGACAGGAAATTTGTGAGTAGCTACCCCGAAAAACCCGATAACGGTGTTTCAAAGGAATTTCTTGAAAAATGTGGAAAATCAAAATTTTGAGTCTACAAAATTGGTTCCAAAAGTTTGAAAAATTAATTTTTGACATTGTCATCTTTATTAGCGACCTCAGAAATCCCTGAATACGAAAATGTATTGAACTTCCTTGAATATTTATGTGATAAGCACTGCAAATATTGCAATGTAATTTTTTGACCTATTTTTTAACATTCGCAATTTTCAAAATTTTGAAAATTAATTTTTTTCAGAAACGGTATCTTCAAATATGGCTAAAAATGGAGAAATTTGTGGCCTGGAAAATATTTTGCAAAAAAATTTAAGAAATTATTAATTTGTTTAAAAAAAATTCATTTTTCCTATGCATTTTCAATGGGACATTTCGATTGATTGCTGGCCAGGGGTGGATCCAGACAAAGTGTTCGGAAGGGGCGATAAATGAGATAGAAAGAGATAGCAATTATGCTATCTCTCTCTCTCTTATACAAAAGTACGATTTTCGGGGGGGGGGGGGGGGCGATCCAGCGGTGCCCCCCCCCCCCCCCCCCCCCCCCCCCCGAATCGCGCCTGTTGCTGACACGTGTTAATAATAATCAATCAGACTGCAATTTTACAGATTTTTTTTTTATTTGAACCAAAGTGGGGCGTACCGTAAACAAAATTGGAAAATCTATTTTTTTTAAGGACATCTTATTGGACAAATATGATATCATTAATTAATTAATTTCTATTCATTTTGACTCGTTTTTCACTCGTATCGTATTGTGGGCAGCACTAATATTGCTTAATGTTAAATTTATTACTTTGAAAAAATGTAATATACTTTTCCATAGGTACAAAATGTTCCTTTGAACTGTGACCCTTGTATACAATTTTCCATATCATTCAGATAGAATGGAATTTCAAAATCGCAATAGATACTTGGTGGAATCCATCCGTTCAAAAGTACTGTACAAACAAACTGTACAACTGAAACGTAAACTTCTCTGGACACAGTTTGTAAGCAAATCCAAGCAAAAGGAATTTCTAAAACAATTTCCTGGAAAAAAAAGTGTTAACTGATAATTGTAAGCGCGGTGAAGTAATTACACAAAAAAAATGTCTATAGGTGATTTAATTATGCTCCTAGTTACGAGAGGAGCCCACTAGGAGTATAGGTAAATCGTTTAAGCATTTTTTTAGGTTAACACTTCTGTGCAAGTATACACTGAGAAAATAAATTGCTAGTCAAAAGGACTCTGAAGAAAACAAACAAGATACCGGCGATGACAACTGACTTTACGGTAAACAGTAGACACTATTCATCTGAAAATTAACAGAATGCTTTGCATGGGCTATATCATCAACAACCACTCTCTCTGCTACGGTGATAAAAAATTGTGTATATTTAGTGAACATATTTTCTCAGTGTACATACTATTAAAAGCTACAATTCAAATTTGGGAACCCACAGAAGTTGACTCTTTTTTCAAAATTTAAATTGTGAATACATGTAAAATAAGCAAAAATTAGTTTTTTAATAAAATAACTTTAACTGTTTATTTGAATAAAGTGGAACCTCCATTATCCCAACTAATACAGGTAGGACTTGCTTATGTAATTAATTAATGTAATATGTTTATTTCAAATGCATATATACAATTAAATAATATGTTTAGAAAACATAATAATATTTAGAATTTTTAATGATTTTTTGGAAGTAAGATGTCTGGCGACACTGGAAATGTGTTACGAAAATATTAATGATGAATTAAAAATAAAACATCAATTTTAAAATTCGAGAAGATGGAAAACAGTTCGGATAATGGAAGTTGGGATAAAATGTTTTATTGTTGGTATAACAGATGTTCGGATAATCGAGGTTTCACTGCATAACTTGATGGTTACATGCGCTGAAAGCTTATTTCTTTACCTTTATAACCATGTAATTAACTTTGTTTTTGTCTTAATTCATATTCATTGTATAACGAGATGTAGTACGTACTCGCGGAAGAATGTTTTATCCTGACGGAAGGAGTACAGTGGACATTATATCAATAAATTACATTAACATAAATACCGTCGGGCTTATAAACACTAGGGTGTCCGTTATTCTGCGAAAGTTGGAATTTCTTAGGTCGCCGGGCTGAATTTGCTTTAGAATGTGAAAAAAAATGAGCTGTGCACAAGAACAGCCCAATCAATTAATATTAACCCGCCCGGTAAGAAGCTGAGGATTGAAAGGCATTGTTTGGCATTTAAAAAAACAGTCGTTTGAATGCCTTTAAATGCCAATGAATCCCGTTTTTGTCCTGAATGCCATTTGATGCCCTCATTTGGTTATAACTCAACTTGGTTCAATCCCTTTCAATCCCTAAAAATATTGAAAAACATTTGAATGCCATTCAATGCCATAATAGAGATAAAGTGTTGAATTGAGTCAATGCCTTCGAATACCATACGTGGAAATGAAAAGTTGAATGCCATTCAATGCCACAACGGAGATAAAGTGTTGACTTAGTTAATGCCATTGAATGCTGTTCGAGCATCCATTAGGTTTAATGCCGTTCAATCCCTGCGTCAGATTAAAAAGCACGCCATATGTTGCATTTCATACTTTGCAACGCGTCGTCATGGCAGCGTCTCATTCTGTGTCGTTCGTTCTATTCTAACTAAATCGTGTTATTTAAAGTAATAAAATAAGTGATTTCGTCTCTAACGATAATACTTGGCCTGTGAATAGTGAAAGCGTGAACGCAAACATAATGTTTTAAGTCATTTTGTCATTTTTCTTACATGTAAAACAAGGGAAGAAAATAACATTAAATCGTAAATTGTGTTTTTACATTTCATCCCTCTTATACTATAAAGTAAGTGAAGCTAAATTATTAATATATTTTAAAGGAAAACTTCAAAATATTGATAATGATAATAGTCATAGTGAAACATAACCGTAAAAATATTCAGAATTCCATTGCAATGCCTACTAATGCGTTTGTAGTCATTTAAAGGCATTCGACCAAAAACGAGCTAATGCCAATGCCAATTAATGCGTTCGTAGGTATTTAAAGGCATTCACCCAAAAACGGGATTAAAAGGCATTGAAACGTTTCAATGCCGGCCTTCTTACCGGGCGTGCCACCGAAGGGTTAAAGTTTACATGGGGTTTTACATGGGATAAGTACACTTTTGTACATTTTGTATAATAACTTTTTTTTGTTATTAATCTTTTCCTTTGACAATATGTATATTTATGGTTTTTGAGGTGCTGAACACGAATCCGATATCAAAAAAAAGTTTTGACAGCAGCCAGCTGTCCTAACAGCTGTCAATAAAGCTGTCAATTTTTCAAAGACGACAGTTTTAGTGTGATTTTACATCTGATTGAAGTGGGAAACGTTACTGAGTAAGGAATGAAAATTTTTTGTTTGTCTTTTTTTTCTTTTTCAAAAAAAGGGGCTTGTAGCCCTTAAAAGTATTTCGAAATAATTTTTTTAGGTGTTTTTTAATATAATTGTGTGCATATAACAAAATAATAATTTGAAAAAGGAAAAAAAAATTCATTCGTTACTCAGAAACGTTTCCCACTTCAATCAGGTGATTTTACATTAATTTACTCTTATAAAAGTTTTTTAAGAACACTAAGGTCAATCCAAATAGAAATATGTAATATTGACAGTTGACAGCTGTCAATTAAGCTGTCAAGCTTTTAAAAACGAGAGTTTCTGACAGTTTTTACATTAAATTAATCATATACTCCATTATATGTATTTTAAGAAAACAAAGTTAAACCTACATATAAATAAGTAATATTCATTCATTCATTTTGGTAGCATTTTTAATCTAAGATGCAAAAAATGTCTTATTTTAAGACACTTTTTCCGTCAAATGTCTTAGTTTAAGACACTTGCAAGATGCTAGTTTTTAGAGTGTTGACAGCTGTCAATTGTGAAGAATACATATTGCTATTACAATTAATCTCAGCGTTCTTAAATACATTTGTATATGAGTAATTTAATGTAAAAAGTCTCCTTCCGAAAACTTTGACAGCTTAATTGATAGTTGTCAACTGTCAATATCATATATTTCAATTAGGTTTATCTCAGTGTTCTTAAAATACTTTTATATGAGTATGTGAGTAATTTAATGTCAAACCTTTCAAAAACTCTCGTTTTTAAAAGCTTAACATCTTATTTGACAGCTGTCAACTGTCAATATTACATATTGCTATTTAGGTTTATCTCATTATTCTTAAAATACATATAATGGAGTATATGCTTAATTTAATGTAAAAACTGTCAGAAACTCTCGTTTTAAAAAGCTTCACAGCTTAATTGACAGTTGACAGGTGTCAATATAACATATTTTTATTAAGGTTTATCTCGGTTTTCTTAAAATACTTCTATATGCGTATGTGACAAATTTAATGTAAATACTGCCACACACACTCGTTTTTAAAAGCTTGACAGCTTAATTGACAGCTGTCAACTGTCAATATTACATATTGCTATTTAGGTTTATCTCACTATTCTTAAAATACATATAATGGAGTATATGATTAATTTAATGTAAAAACTGTCAGAAATTCTCGTTTTTAAAATCTTGACAGCTTAATTGACAGTAGTCAAATGTCAAGAACACATATTGCTATTAGAATTAATTTCAGTGTTCTTAAAAACTCTTGCATATGGGCGATTCTTCCGTAACTGTCCTACTTGGCGGCGTTGAAAAAATACACCTAAATTAAAAATATATTCTGAAGTGTATTAGTGAATTTTAAAGGTATATGTGAGAGTAACTAAAAACCAAATATACATAAATATATATATTATAACTTCTATTATATTGCACTGTAACTGCTGAAATTTCAGCTCCGTGGCGTGTCCCTTTTGCAAAATGTTAACTTTAATTTAATAATTTTCGTTGAAAATATCATTATTATAACTCAGCCTTTTTCAAGCATAAAGTGTCTATATTTATGAACAATTGAGGTCTATATTGCACTTCATAATACCTTTTTCATACTTAGAATCTGCAATCTGTAAAAATATTTTGTCCCTCAATTTTTCCAATTTTTGAACGCAATCTGTAGACTTACAATTAAGGTGTCATGTGTATAGTTATTACGCCTTCTAATAAGTTGAATCTCAATTTTGATCCACTAGCACTAAATCACATGTGAAAAAAGTTTTAAAAAAGAAAAATTTTTACTTAAAAAAGAATTATTTTTGTGAAAATCGCATGTGTACAAAAAAAGCGTTCAGTTCCATGTCATTACTATTATATTACTGTAACAACTATTTGATAGTATTGTTACCATTTTCTTTAAGTTTTCATGTGAAACAAGCGATCTGCAAAAGAAATAGATTTATTTTGCAATATTGTAGAAGTGAAGTTAGAATAAATGTCAAATTTCAGCTCCATGGTATCACGTAAAATTTCAGCTCCATGGCCTATATGAAGTGTTCAGTGTGATTCATGCAGAGAAACTTTTTTATCTGTGGTGGTTATTTTAAAATATTATTCTATAAAGTTGTTTAGCAATGCCGGATTATACTGCTCGATCTAAATTTCAAATTATCCAAAAAATAAAACGAAATATTCATTATTAAATATTGTATTTGCTCTTCGTTTATAAAATTTTATATATGTTAACTAATATCTAAAATACTGTTAGAATATTAAATAATTTATTAATTTATTATTTATTTTCGATTTAGTAAAATATCAAGAAGAAATTTTTATTTTGTACAATGTATTTGCAATAAAAGGATGCGGTTCAGCTCCACATGGCAGCCAATTTTCAAAAATTTGCTATTATTTTCGTATAAATATAGTTGTAGTAAAATTGTTTAAAATATAATTATATTATACCCTAATAAGTAAAATAAGTGCAGAGAAACATTGAATAAAAAAAAATTTTTTCTACCAAAACTTATCTTGAAATCGGGCAGTTACGCAAGAATCGACCATATGAGTAATTTAATATACAAAGTTTCCTTCTCAAAAGTTTGACAGCTTAATTGACAGTTGACAGCTGTCAATATTACTTATTCCTATTGAGGTTTATCTCAGTGTTCTTAAAATAATTCTATATACATATGTGAGTAATTTAATGTAAAACCTGGCAAAAACTCTCGTTTTTAAAAGCTTGACAGCTTAATTGACAGCTGTCAACTGTCAATATTACATATTTCTATTTGGATTGACCTTAGTGTTCTTAAAAGAATTTTATAAGAGTAAATTAATGTAAAATCAAACTAAAACTGTCGTCTTTGAAAAATTGACAGCTTTATTGACAGCTGTTCTGACAGCTGGCTGCTATCAAAACTTTTTTTTGACATCGGATTCGTGTTCAGCACCTCAAAAACCATAAATATACATATTGTCAAAGGAAAAGATTAATAACAAAAAAAAGTTATTATACAAAATGTACAAAAGTGTACTTATCCCATGTAAAACCCCATGTAAACTTAACCCTTCGGTGGAACGGGTTAATATTAATTGATTGGGCTGTTCTTGTACACAGCTCATTTTTTTCACATTCTAAAGCAAATTCAGCCCGGCGACCTAAGAAATTCCAACTTTCGCAAAATAACGGACACCCTAATAAATACTGTAGATTGAAGGTATTTTTAATTTTAGATTCTATCTCATTTTTGACAAAATATTTAATGTCTTCAACATCAATCAATAATTAGTATATAAATTTTAATTTTGTAGAAAACATGTTTGAGAACAGCTTTAAAAAAATTGTGAAGGACATCATTTTTTGTTTTATTTTAAAGATTTTCTTTTAGGACTCATTTTTTTATGTACTTTTAGTATTTGTAGTTATTAATGTGGTTATTTATTTTGTTATTTTACAATTATAATGCCATGTCTTTGAAAAAATTATTTATTGACTATTTATATATATCAATACTTTCTTTGAAAACGACACATTGTCTAACTTTCCTTTGTATACCGAGTATCCATCTAACTTCAAATAATAGTGTGAGATTATTATCACGATGATTTGTATTTTTACATCATTTATTACTACAATAAGTATAAATATCTGAGACTCTACAAAAAAAGCACTCAATAAATTAAATTTCTAAGGAATACAATTGGCAGTATGTAACATACACTTTTGTTTGAATGAGCTGATATCCTTACGATTATTTTCACTAGAAGTTATATCTACCATTGTAACCTGTTCAAACATATTTAACCCAAGTTCAACAAATCATAACAGAAGACTTTTATTTTTTAACATGAAAGAATTAAAAATGAAGATAATGGAAAAATTAAAATAAAAATGAAGAATAAAAATGAAGTATAAAAAAGAGAAAATAAAACCATTACATATATATTGCAGAAAATTGTATGAGAGAAATAAGCAGAATATATTGAAAGAGAATAGAGAGACTGCGTTCAAAATAAAAAAAAAATTAACCTGAAATCAAAAAAAATGTATCAGAGAATTTTTAATTCACTACTATTATTATTATTATTATTCTTTTTTTTTACAAAACAAGTGTAGGAGAGGAAAAAATGCATTTCCGCACTTTTTCGTGTGGGACTCAATTATTATTATTATTATCATTATTATTACTACTGCTATTATTCTTATTACTATTACTCTTATTTTTCATGTGCCCGTATTGAATGTCTTGAATGCAGAGGCTCATTTACCTTCTAGGTTAATTGATTGTAAGCTTTCCTAGAGTGTAGATGAGTCACATCTGTCTACAGGATTTCGGAGCGGATCCAAAAATGTCTCACAATTTTTCAACATTATTAATTACGTGGTTTTTGCAAGCGTTTGTTCATTATTTAACATTAACGCTGTGGCTTTTTAAGGGTAATAGGTATATATTATATTTATTGTAGTATAGATGCAAGAAATACAGTTTAAATTCATGTGTTAAGTGCTCATATAAAAGTTTGGGAAAAGTTTTCTATATAAATGTAAATCATGTAAGTATGCAGTTTATCCTTCATAAATACATATATTATTAATATAACAAGCATTAGTCCATTTACTTTAAGAATGATGTATAATAGGCAAGTGTTTTGAACTCCAAAATGCTTCTTAAAATTATTATAACCTAAAACTTTTTGGAGTAATTGTCATTGTAATCTTTAGTTACTTGTGAAAGAAGTATTTTTTGGATTTAAAAAATTTTAAAATAATATTTTTCTGATTCGATTTATCTTTCCTTTAACGAAATAAAACAATAATGTAAAATAAGAGTTTTTAAAATTTCTTTTCAACTAAATTCTTAAGATTTGTTGAGAGTCAGAAATCTAAAAAAATGGATACGTGTTTTATTATTTTATTTCTTTATATTTAGTGGTGCCTGTACGCTATTTAAAATTTTGCATGTATTTTGCATGGGAAAAACACTTTTTACTACATTTCCTGTAAAACCGTTGAAAATAAATATTTTTTTACCACACTACTATGTTTCTTTTCATAAATACTGACAAAAATATCATCGGACAACCAGCTCTAGACAATTTACTGTGGACTAACTCTATAGGATCCTATATCCGTAGGATACCGTTTTTTGAATCATTTCTACAAAAATAATCCAAGAAACGGTAACTTTCAGAAACATTTTGATCTTTTGTGTGAATTTATATTGGTCACTTATAGGAATCCACGTGAATTCATATAGGCTCAAAATTTCTGAAGTGGGGCACTTTTTTTTTATAGTGATGTTTTTAAATATCCTATACAAATTTTTGTAGTATTTGCGAACCAAAATACTGCCCTGAAGTCGTTTTGCAAAATTTTAATTTTTTCATGAGTTATTGTTTAAACAATTTGCAAGTATCAAGTTAGTAACAAATTTTTTTTACCGTTCTATTTGATGGATTTTCATAAAATTTGGTATGAGTAATACACAATAACCATGCTTTAAAATAAAAAAAATTAATTTGATGTCGTGCAAAATTTGTTTAAAATAGCAACAATTATTATAAACAATTAAAAATAAATTAAACTTCTCATCCGAATTCCGTATTTTTTCTTATCAATTTAGATTCCCTGTTTCATTACGAAGAATTTAAAAAAAAAAGTTAGTAAATTCTTCATTAGGTCAGAAGTTATGACCATTTTCCTCTTGACGTTCAACGCGCGAAGACGACACACGGCTGCCCATTAGGGTGGTCCAAAACAAAATTTAACAAGTTATAAATTATTTATCACTATTTTTCTGGTCATATTTATGCAAATTTGGAATAGTTTCCATAAATGTAGATTATTAAAAACTATGACATGTAATTCCTACTTTGTTTAAACAAATTATTATTGATTATTTTCAATTTCTTTGCAAATTGAGTTACAGAGTTGCAAATTTCTCTTATTTTTGCAACTTTTTAAAGACATTGGAGCCAAACAGGAACAAAAAAGTTAAAATAATAATTTTAAAAATTATTTAAACAAATTATATTGTTTATTTTCAACATTTGTGGAAATTGTGCTACAGAGTCGCATCTTTTTCTTAATTTTGCAACTTCTTGAGGCCATTGGAGCCAAACACGAACAAAAAAGTTAAAATAATAATTTAGAATATTGTTTAAACAAATTATATTGTTTATTTTCAAGATTTGCCCAAATTGTGCTACAGAGTCGCAACTTTTTATCAGTTTTGCAACTTTTCAAGGCCTGCAAGGCAAGAAACTAACATCAACCTAATATAATATTGTTAATAATTGTTTAAACAAATTATTAATGCTAATTGTTAGGTGTTTATGAAATAGAGCTAATGATACCATTTTTCAAGGCCTATTCAGCCAAATACTGTGAAAAAAGTAATAACTTTTACAATTGTGTTAACAAATTTTATTGTTTTCAATCAATTTTTTATTAAGGTATTTCTTCGGCAGTTATACTTGCAAAAAATTGATTTTCTATAGATTTTCTTTAAATTGTGAGAAGACGTTATTTGATTTGTGCCTTCTATCTGGTTAAAATTTCAATAGCCCTTGCAATGCTCAAAATTGAGATATTCAGGTTCGAAATTCCAAATTTTTTCATTTTGCATATAAAATTCAAATTTCAAACATTAATATCTCAATTTTGAGCATTGCAAGGGCTATTGAAATTTTTACCCGATAGAACCCAAGTAGAAAATTTGTCGGTAATACTACCGACAGTCTGTCGGTAGTACTGTCGGTAGTACTGTCGGTAGTACTGTCGGTAGTCTGTCGGTAGTCTGTCGGTAGACTGTCGGTAGTCTGTCGGTAGTCCATTAGAAGAACCTCCGGTAGTCCGTCGGTAGAACCTTTGGTAGTCCGTCGGTAGAACCATCGGTAGTCCTTCGGTACTCTTGCGGTAGGTCATATTCTCACCACTTCTTCGGGGCAGTTAACCTCAAATTTTAAAACTCAAAGTAAAAATTGTACCCAAGTGCCCCACCGTTGTCCAGGTCACATTCTCACCACTTCTTCGGGGCACTTAACCTCAAATTTTAAAAATCGAAGAAAGGATTGTACCCAAGTGCCTCACCGTTGTCCAGGTCACATTCTCACCACTTCTTCAGGGAACTTAACCTCAAATTTTAAAAATCGAAGTAAGGATTGTACCCAAGTGCCCCACCGTTGTCCAGGTCACATTCTCACCACTTCTTCGGGGCACTTAACCTCAAATTTTAAAAATCGAAGTAAGGATTGTACCCAAGTGCCCCACCGTTGTCCAGGTCACATTCTCACCACTACTTCGGGTCAGTTAACCTCAAATTTTAAAAATCGAAGTAAGGATTGTACCCAAGTGCCCCACCGTTGTCCAGGACACATTCTCACCACTTCTTCGGAAAAGTTAACCTCAAATTTTAAAAATCGAAGTAAGGATTTTACCCAAGTGCCCCACCGTTGTCCAGGACACATTCTCACCACTTCTTCAGGGCACTTAACCTCAAATTTTAAAAATCGAAGAAAGGATTGTACCTAAGTGCCCCACTGTTGTCCAGCTCACATTCTCACCACTTCCTCGGGGAAGTTAACCTCAATTTTAAAAATCGAAGTAAGGATTGTACCCAAGTGCCCCACCGTTGTCCAGGTCACATTCTTACCACTTCTTCGGGACAATTAACCTCAAATTTTAAAAATCGAAGTAAGAATTGTACCCTAGTGCCCCACCGTTGTCCAGGTCACATTCTTACCACTTCTTCGAGGCACTTAACCTCAAATTTTAAAAATCGAAATCAGGATTGTTCCCAAGTGCCCCACCGTTGTCCAGGTCACATTCTCACCACTTCTTCGGGGCATTTAACCTCAAATTTTAAAAATCGAAGAAAGGATTGTACCCAAGTGCCCTACCGTTGTCCAGGACACATTCTCACCACTTCTTCGGAAAAGTTAACCTCAAATTTTAAAAATCGAAGTAAGGATTGTACCCAAGTGCCCTACCGTTGTCCAGGTTACATTCTCACCACTACTTCGGGTCAGTTAACCTCAAATTTTAAAAATCGAAGTAAGGATTGTACCCAAGTGCCCCACCGTTATCCAGGACACATTCTCACCACTTCTTCGGAAAAGTTAACCTCAAATTTTAAAAATCGAAGTAAGGATTTTACCCAAGTGCCCCACCGTTGTCCAGGTCACATTCTCACCACTTCTTCAGGGCACTTAACCTCAAATTTTAAAAATCGAAGAAAGGATTGTACCTAAGTGCCCCACTGTTGTCCAGCTCACATTCTCACCACTTCCTCGGGGAAGTTAACCTCAATTTTAAAAATCGAAGTAAGGATTGTACCCAAGTGCCCCACCGTTGTCCAGGTCACATTCATACCACTTCTTCGAGGCACTTAACCTCAAATTTTAAAAATCGAAATCAGGATTGTTCCCAAGTGCCCCACCGTTGTTCAGGTCACATTTTCACCTCTTCTTCGGGGAAGTTAACCTTAAATTTGAAAAATCGAAGTAAGCATTGTAACAAAGTGCCCTACTATTGTCCAGGTCACATTCTCACCACTTGTTCAGGGAACCTAACCTTAAATTTGAAAAACCGAAATCAGGAGAGTAAACAAGTACCCCTTCGTTGTCCTGGTCGCATTCACATCACTTCTTCGTAGAAGTTAACCTCTTAAATAAAAAAGCGAAATCAAGATTGTTCCCAAGTGCCCCACCGTTGTTCAGGTCACATTCTTACCACTTTTTCGGAAAAGTTAACCTTAAATTAAAAAAATCAAAGTAAGGATTGTATCCAAGTGGGGCACCGTTGTCTAGGTCACATTCTCAACACTTTTTCGGAAAAATTAACATCAAATTTTAAAAATCGAAATCAGGTTTGTACCTAAGTGATTTACCTTTGTCTAGGCTGCATTACCCAAAATGTGTTTGTGTATAAAAGAATTACAGCCTAAATCTGATTCTGCTTAAAACCACGTATTTATATGAATTTTTTGTTAAATGGAATTAATATGAAATGGGTTTTAGGTTAAACGGGATCAAGGCAGAATGTATTTTGGATTAAGTGGGTCTTAGGCTTAATGCATTTTAGGTTAAATTGGATTTAGACTGAATCTATTTTATGGTAAATCAGATTTAGGTTAAATGGGATTTAGGCTGAATGTATTTTAGGCTTTATGGTTTTAGGCTGAAAGGGAATTAAGCTAAATATATTTTAGGGAATATTCATGCTGCTCATATTTTTTAGGCTAAATGAGAATTAGGGCAAATTAAATTTATACTAAATTGGATTTTAGTCAAATGAATTATAGGCTAAATGAGTTTTAGACCAAGTATGATATAGGCCAAATGGGTTTTATGCTAAACGGGATTTAGGCGAAATGTGTTATAGTCCAATAATAACACAGCCACACATAAAAAATAAACTTCTTTGTCCGAGACACTACACTAGTTTATTCTTACGTATTTTTTTTCGCTGAATCCGAATCCAAACTCAGAATTGCTAGATTGGCTAAATTTTTTGAGATAATCTCAAAAAACCAAATCTTAAAAAATTTCAAAAACACCCAAAAAACCCCAAAAAAAATTTTTTTTAGCCGGGACACTACAGTAATGTATTTTTATGTATTTTTATCTGACGAATGTAAATCAGAGGTTAGAATTTGCAGATTAGCTAAAATTTTGAAAATTATCTCAAAAATGATAAAAAAACATCAACAATTAAAACCCCAAAAAATTTTTTTTTGTCCGAGACACTATGATAGTGTTTTCCTACGTATTTTTTTCCGCTGCATCCGAATCCGAAGTCAAAATAACCAATTTGGCTAAAATTTTTGAGATATTTTCAAAAAACTACTCAAAAACACGAAAAAATTGAGTTTTTTGAGATTATCTCGAAAAATTTAGCCAATCTAACAATTCTGACTTCGGATTTGGATTCAGCGGAAAAAAATACGTAAGAATACACTAGTGTAGTGTCTCGGGCAATGAAGTTTGTTTTTTTTGTGTGGCTGTGTAATTAGTCCAAGTGGATTATAGGCAAAATGAGTTTGAGAGGTCAAATTAAATTTTGCTAATTGGGATTATAACCAAATGTGTTTTAGGTTGTATGACTTTTAGGCCGCATGAGGTTTAAACTAAACTAGAATTAGTCAAAATGTGTATTTGGCAAAATGTGTTTAAGGCTGGATGCCTTTTAGGCCGAATAGATTTTACGCCAAATGTGTTTTAGGGTAAATGGAAATTCGGCCACACGAGCTTTCAACTTAATGGGATTTAGGCCAATTGGGCTTTATGTTAAATCGGATTTTAGACGAACTGTTCTGAAGGGCAAATAGGGATTAAGTTAAATGAGTTTTAGGCTACATTAGATTATGTTCAATTGTCTTTTAGGCAGAATAAGTTTAAGGCGAAATGGATTTTACATTAAACGTGTTTTAGGTTAAGTGGGATTTAGACTAAATGGGTTTTAAAGTAAATAAAGTTTTAGGCTTAATATGTTTTAGGTCAAATAATGTTGAATGTGTTTTTTGCCAAATGGGTTTTAGTAGGCTGAATGGCAATTATGTGAAATTGGTTTTAGACATAATGGGGCTTAATCGATGTATCCTAAATGTAGGCGCGAAATACTTAGTACTTCTGTTTAAAGTAATATTTTTTGAATAATTCCGCGGTAAATACTTGTAAGTGCAAAAGGTCAAAAGACAAGTGTATAATTTAAAAAAAACCAAATAACCTAAAAAGCATTCAACCTAAAACCCATTTAACCTAAAACGCATTCAGCCTAAAAGTCATTTAACCTTAAATGCATTCAGCCTAAATCCTAGCCCCATGACACTTCTGGCCTAGCAGCTTGAAAACAGTGTCAACAGAACTGTTATTCACCTATAGGGCGGCGCTACCTGTGCAGTAGGCTGGCGTGTGTAAAGAATATAAAGAGAAAAGGTGTAAATAATGTATTTTTATTTAAATAATATTCCATTTCTTCAATTACTGTTAATGAGTAATTATATTTAATATTTCTAAAGTTATATTTATTAATTTTTAGCTAAATTACTTTTCATAAATATAAAAATAGATTAATTTTGAGATGAATAAATTTATACTTTTCTTGATTTTTAACTACAAAATAATTATTACTTTTATATAATCAATTTTTGAAGTTAATATAATAATAATTCTTTAATTTTCATAAATAAAATATTTAAAACATATAACATAATTAAAAGATAATTAAAATAATTAAAAAATAATGGAAATAAATTAAAATCGAAGAAAGTAATTTAAATTTGAGAAAAATAATAATTGGAAAAATTAAAAGATGGAAAACAATATTATGAAAATCAAAAAGGTAGTACTAAATAATAGTTGAAGAAAATAATTCAAATTTTTAGAAATGAATCGGAAAGTGATGAGAATAATTAAAAATTGAGACAAATAATTTAAATGTTATAATTTAAAAGAAATAATTGACATTTAAATTGATTTATTGAAAATTTAGGTATTTACTTAAAAGAAAATGAAAACAATTAAAAAGAAAATAATAAATTAATTATAGATCAAACTTAAAATTGTAAAAAATAATTAAAATTTAAGACAAATAATTGAAAAAATTTAGAATATACTTGAAATAAAATAAAAAAATTATTTAAAATGTTAAAAATAAAAGTAAATAATTTACAATTGAGATAAATATTTGAAAATTTAAGAAACTAATAGACAAATAACTATAATAACTAAAAATGGAAGGTAATAATTGAAAAATGATAAAAGCATTGAAAAATTAAAGAAAAGAATAAAATTTGAAAAATTTATTTTAAAAATTAGGTAGGTAATATTTATGAAGTTATAAAAAAGAATTTAAAATTATTTTACAAAATGGTAAATTGAAAAATATAAATGAAACTTGTGATAAGTAATTGAAAATTTAGAAAACTAATTGGAAGATAATGAAAATATTTAAAATCCGAAAAATAACAAATAACATAATTTTCCATTTATTTAAATTTTTTTCCCAATTTTATTTATTAATTAACTTTTTTGGTAGCTTAAGTATTGTTTTATTAATTTTTAATTACAATATAACACAAAATAATACAAATCAAATTTTCGAGTCAAAACTATAATAATTTTTTTATTTTTATAAATAACATATTTAGAAAATATTCAGTTTTTTTCAAATATCAATAATTATAATTTTTTATTTTTTAGACTTTCAATTAATGCTATAATAAACATAAAACATTTTTAACAAAGAGGAACCTCTATTATTTATTAAAAAATATGTATTAAAGAAAATTCAAATTCAAAAAAGTTGTTAAAAATGAAATTTATAAAATTAAATATTAAATTCTATAAAACTTATGATTTATAAAATTCAGAGCAAATAATACTTGTAATTAATAAAAATTATATTTCTGAAAAACAGTGACGAATAGAATTTAACAATTTGTAATAATTTACTTTTATCAACAATTTTATTGTAATTTATATTTTACATAACATATTAGATTAATTTTGATTCATTAATTAATTTAATTCCCTAATTAATTTTGATTTTTTTTTATTTACCAGCAATTTTAAATTGAATTATTTATGCCCTTCACAATTTTAAAAAAAATGTAATTTTTATTTATTCAAATTTTGTTTTACCCAATTTTATTTATTAATTAATTTTTTTGGTAGCTAAAGTAAAGTTTACCTACTTAATTTTTAATTACAATATAACACAAAATAATACACATTAAATTTTCGAGTCAAGATTATACTAATATTTTATTTTCATAATTATAAAGAATTTAAAATATAATATAATTAAAAGATAAATAAAATAATCAAAAAGTTATGAAAATAAATTAAAATCGTAGAAAATAATTTAAATTTGAGAACTTTTGAGAAAAATAATTGGAAAAATTAAAAGCTGGAAACAATATTATGAAAATCAAAAAATTAGTACTAAATAACAGCTGAAGAAAATAATTCAAATTTTTAGAAATGAATCGGAAAGTGGTGAGAATAATTAAAAATTAAGAAAAATAATTTAAAAGTTATAATTTAAAAGAAATAATTGACATTTGAATAGATTTATTGAAAATTTAGGAATTTACTTTAAAGAAAATGAAAACAATAAAAAAGAAAATAATAAACAAATAAATTAATTATAGAGCAAACTTAAAATTGTAAAAAATAATTGAAATTTAAGATAAATAATTGAAAAAATTTAGAATATATTTGAAATAAAAGAAAACCATTAAAAAATAATTTATAAAACTTATGGGTTATAAAATTTAGTGCAATAATTCTTGTAATTAATAAAAATTATATTTCTGCACAAGAGTGAAGAAATAAATTTAATAATTTTTAATAATTTTAGTTTTTCAACAATTATCATTTATAGTTTACATAACATAGAAGATTAATTTTGATTTCTTAATTAATTCAAATCCGTAATAAATTTTTATTTTTAAAATTATCGTAAACAAATTTGTAATTTTTTGAAAATTCATTTTTCCAACAATCACAAAACAATTGTATTCTATTAATTTAATTTTATATATGTAAAAAAATTTGCATACAGCTTTAAAATAAATCGATTTGCCTATATAATGTATAGATTTGATAAAAATTTGAAAAATTATAATTGGTGTTTAAGACGAAACGAATAGCAAATAGCGAAATAAAGATATTCAATGTAAGACTATTATTGTTTATAAATTTAAAAAAAAAATTATAATATATTCCTAAAAATGTTAGTAAATGGAAAAGTAATTCACTAACATATTTTTAATGTCAATTTCTAGCAACTTAATATTTAATTATTTATACCCTTCATAATTTTTATTTATAACATTTTCATGTACCCAATTTGATTCATTACATAATATTTTTGACATCAGGATGTGAATGTTTTTACGTGTATTATAATTAAATTATTAGAATAAAATTATTGTTTACTATAATAAAAAAAAATCAAAATTAATTAGGGAATTAAATTAATTAATGAATCAAAATTAATCTAATATGTTATGTAAAATATAAATTACAATAAAATTGTTGATAAAAGTAAATTATTACAAATTGTTAAATTCTATTCGTCACTGTTTTTCAGAAATATAATTTTTATTAATTACAAGTATTATTTGCTCTGAATTTTATAAATCATAAGTTTTATAGAATTTAATATTTAATTTTATAAATTTCATTTTTAACAACTTTTTTGAATTTGAATTTTCATTAATACATATTTTTTAATAAATAATAGAGGTTCCTCTTTGTTAAAAATGTTTTATGTTTATTATAGCATTAATTGAAAGTCTAAAAAATAAAAAATTATAATTATTGATATTTGAAAAAAACTGAATATTTTCTAAATATGTTATTTATAAAAATAAAAAAATTATTATAGTTTTGACTCGAAAATTTGATTTGTATTATTTTGTGTTATATTGTAATTAAAAATTAATAAAACAATACTTAAGCTACCAAAAAAGTTAATTAATAAATAAAATTGGGGAAAAAAATTTAAATAAAT
Organism: Ganaspis brasiliensis; assembly: GCA_037103525.1. Lineage (NCBI taxonomy): Eukaryota > Metazoa > Arthropoda > Insecta > Hymenoptera > Figitidae > Ganaspis > Ganaspis brasiliensis. Next base: position 368,464 of record JAZKLR010000259.1, on the reverse strand, counting down.
GGAAAATTATGTTATTTGTTATTTTTCGGATTTTAAATATTTTCATTATCTTCCAATTAGTTTTTTAAATTTTCAATTACTTATCACAAGTTTCATTTATATTTTTCAATTTACCATTTTGTAAAATAATTTTAAATTCTTTTTTAAAACTTCATAAATGGGTTTTAGACTAAATGTTCAGGAAAAGAAGTTGGAGAAAAGGATCGTGGATTTCGTTTACAAGCATGATTCCTTGTTCATGGTAAAAGAGAAATTTCGTAAACTAGTGTTTACTGGTAAACGGAACAGTAAATACAAAATCTTTTTTTACGACTGTTAATGAGAAAATATCACTCTAATGGACACAAATACGTTTTACGATTAATCTAAAAGGTGAAATAAATAATTTTAGTAGTAAAAGAAGGTAAATATAAGGAAAAAACCGATGATTTCACTAACCGAAGTTTTACACATACATTTTTTATCACGTATTCTTAGGATAAAATAAAAAATTTTATTTATAAAATTACGAATCTATAAAATCAACGAATATTATTAATATAATGTTGAATTCATCGCATTAAAAAATCCTAAAAATTAAATAAAAAATATAAATTTAAAAAAATGTTCTTTTTTTAATTCCAACAATAACATTTTTCAAAATGTCTATTATTTTTAAAAAGCTTAATACGAAAAAATTTTTTCTAAAATTTTCAATTATTTTAAAAAACTTAAATTTAAGTTTTTTTAAACTTTGTAAATATAAATCTTCTTAAAATACATTCAAACGTTTTTAATAAAAGATAATCTAACATTTAATGTCTTTAATAAAATTTTATAAACTTTTAAATCTTGCAAAATTGAAGTATTAAAAAAAACTCTTATTACAATTTTTTAAATAATATTTTTTTTAAATTTATTTATTATCGGATAATATTTTTAATCTTAAACACTTCAAGCTTATCAGAAAAATTCCATTTTAATAATATTAAATTCAATTATTTCAAAACTTTTTTAATTTCCCTACTAAAAATAAGATCAGAATTAATCAAGAATGGTCAGCAGTTCTGAACAGTCCTGACAAATCTCACCATTTGTGACTAGTCTCACCATTTGTGACGGGTGTCACCATTTCTAACCATATCTGTAGATTACTCTCACCACTTGTGACGGATCTCACCATTTCCAACCATACAGTTACTAAGCTCCTCCCATTCAACTCCCGCTATTTTTAAGACTGCGACTATTTCTCAACGTATATATAACTTATATTTTATATTACGTTAATTTGTAATTATAAATAACAATTTTATATTACACGTACTATACAAGTTTAGAATTATATTCTGCGTGTTAATCGTTTAATACTCATAATTTACTAATGATAAGTAATTAACTTACTCGCTTTATATAATAAAACAAACACTATTATTTTTTGAAATTACGAACTCAAAGTTCTAAATACGTTTAAAAATATAACACTCTAATAGAAATTATAGGTATTTAGAGGTATATCTACTTTTGTATTTGTAATTTGTTATTTTCTCATAGTACATTTATAGGTTATGTGAGCCGTATAAAATTATCAAATTCCAAATATTATACCGTTTTAGTGAACCAATGTGGTATCTTAGCATAATGAATAATTTATTATTGTATTTTAAATTTTGTAACAATGCCACATATATTTAGGTCATTAATTTTTTTTAAAACATATCTTACATATCAAATAAAATCTCGAAATTATTACATCAGCTAAAAGTTAAACAACATTTAAGTATATTTGAAAAGAAATGGAGTTACAAGTGGCTCTATGGCACAGTGTTCAAGACGTCGGACTTTTAGGCTAAAGGTCCCGGGATCAATACCAGCTAGACAGACTTTTTTTTGTGTAATTTTTTCTTTTTTCTTCAAGAGGGGGCCCCAAACACCCTACTTCGTCCCTGGTAAAAGGGCGGAGCCAGCGGAAATATTGTGACCAGTTTTGAAAGTTCCTCACCAGTTATGCTATGTTTCTGACCAGATTCGTCCAGAAACGTTACAAAACTGGATTAAAATGGTCAGACTTCCTGACCAGATTTCTGACCAATCCTGTCCTAATTTTTAGTAGGGTTAGCTCTTTGTAAAAATTAATTTATTTTTGTAAAAATTGTACACTATAATTTATTTAAAATATTGATGATGTTAATGATTTTATTATGTTCATGATAAACTAGGTGTCTTGTAAAACATTATTTTTAAATTCCCGGATGGTAAATCTTAATTTTCTTGGATTTCCTTTTTTAATAATTAGGTATATTATTTAAATATTGAATGGTTCAAAAGATATATTAAAAAGATAAGTTTTAAAGCATAATAAATAAATCTATGGAAAAAAGTAATAGACGAAAAACCACGGGGGTGAAAACAACAGAGGAAGGGGAGAAACAGGATTTGTGTCAAAAGTAGAAGAATTATTAACCAATTAAAATAATGCTAGAAATATATATAATCGAGCATGTCAAATATGAATTTAAATAGTGAAATGTGTTTTGTTTATGAGTATCATAACCTACAGTGCCGTCCAGCAGGATTTGCCCACCCATCAGAATTTTTGTCTTTACCAAAATTACGTTTGGAAGGTAATTTTATCACCTTTAAAACAAATTTTTAAAAATTGTTTTACGATTTTTTTTAACAAAGATATAGGTAATTATTTAAAAAATCAGTACTTTTTTGTAATTAGTCATAAATCTAGAACGGTTGATTTTATAATACAATTAAAAAGAACAAAAATGTGTCTTTTTAGGTGTAGAATCAGAAAAAAATATTTAGAATTAAAAAACAAAAAATTTTTTTTAAGCTATTTTGAGTTTTTTAAAAATAGGGTAAAAAAAATTTTTTTTTTTATTCCAAATATTTTTTTCTGATTCTACACATAAAAAGACACATTTTTGTTCGGAATAATTTTTTTTCAAAATCAACCGTTGTAGAATTATGACTAATTACAAAATTTTTTTAAAAACTCAAAATGTGGTAAAATTTTTTTTTTTTTTAATTCTAAATATTTTTTTCCGATTATACACATAAAAAGGCACATTTTTGTTTTGAAATAATTCTTTTCTAAAATCAACAGTTCTGGACTTATGCACAGTTAAAAAAAGTGCTGTTTTTTTAAAGAATTACTATATCTTTGTTAAAAAAAATCGTAGAACAATTGTCCAATATTTCTTTTAAAGGTGATAAAATTATCTATTAAATGCATTATCTGTTAATAAGATGTGATAATTCGTTTAATTAATATATCAGTTTGAAATTTACCCATAAAAATGGAATTTTTGGACTATTGTTAATAATAAATAAGTAATGAAACAATTTTTTTCCCTTTCGCTTATTAGATATCCTAAAAGTAGATCATATTAGCTTTAAAATAAGTGCTCATTTATTGTTTTATCTTAATTAGTTGACAAAATATAAAACTTTTTGTAAAGACAAAAATTTTGATGGGTGGGCAAATCCTGCTGGACGGCACTGTATTTTGTGCAAAAAGTGAAAAGTTTATTTATTTTGAGGTTTCCAGGTATGTCATCATTAATAATATATTTATTTCTTCTATAGAACCAATATTTATTCAATTGAAAATCAATTTCTTTTTATAACATTTAGTGTAAGAAAAAAGAAAGGTAAAAATGTTTAAGCTTTTGTAGGATTTTGTTTTAATTAGTTAACCTTTAAATATAAAATTTAATTGCCTAAATTATTATTTCTACTATGGGCTAAAGTAATGTTACAATATAATAAATTACTTTTAAATTGTGTTTAAGCATATTAAAATATTATTTATTTCCAAGTGTCATGTAGAATGATTAGTTCAGCGAGGTCAACAGGCTGCCGGTAAAATTTCATTCATTTTTATTTGTAAGTTCATACTTAATAACATTAATATTAAACTATTACTAGAAACACATGATATAAAATATATTATATTTCTACGACTTTATAATTTTCAGTTTCCATTTTAAAAAATGAATTTTTTTAATAGTTTTCTTAATCTACTAAATAATATTTGATGTAGGTATTAAAATTAAACACTTTTTACATTGAATTTAATTTATTTAGTGCATTTATTAATTTATTAATTTTATAACTTTATTTTTTATTTGTTAAAAAATCTATTCAAATTTTTTCTAAATATAAATTTATTCAAATGTCATTTCCCGTGTGGAATTTGCCTTTATAACCCCATTCCTCGTAAAGGGCCCCGCCAGTGACCCGTATGGAAGATGTATATGAACAAATCCATAAGTTCCTTTGCAAGGTTCCCGCTGTTTGCCCTCATGGTTGCCCTGCTCAAAAATATTTCTTAGTACGAATAGCAATTTTTTTTGTCAAACAATTTTTAGTTTAAACTGTTTCAAATAGACTTTAAAAGTACTTAAAATTAAAATTTCGCGCCTTTGTTTTAAACTGATTGTCCGAATCAAACTTGCGCAAGTCTCATAAGCGCAACTGTTCATTGCGCCAACACTCAATTCATCGCTGTGTCATTTTCATAACCTCAAAATCTGAATTTGGTTAATTGTGCTTATTATTTATTATTGTGGCAGTTGATTAAATATCAGAGTATTTATAAACTATGAATATAAAAAAAAAGAATACTGTCAGATTTAAAAGATACCGAGAGTTTTAAAATAGTTTAAGCCAATGAAATGATGAATTAACTGATATTAATTTCGATAAAGCACAGTTCGAACAACATTCTTTTATTTACCTAAAAAGTTCTCGAAAGGATAAGCACAAATTTAATTAAACTGCATATCATAAAAGCGACGTCATGAGCTAAATGAATTATACAATGCTTATTTATTTAAAAGTCTTGTAACGCTACAAAAAAATTCTTTAAATATTCTGTTGCTCGCTTATTATGTATAAGTCACAGAGTATTAGAGCATAATATTCTACATGCAGCATGAAATAGCAAAAAGTGATTGTATGAATCTACTCGTAATAAAGCAGAAAAAATTTGTATTCAACTGCTTTCCATTTTTTAACATGCTCTATGGATTTTGAATGTCTTTCAAATTCTACTGGTATTTGGGAATAGAAAATATTCTGATACGAAAAAGAAAACCATATCAATACGTGGAAAAATTCGCTCTAAAAGCGAAGACCCATTATGATGTTCAGTTTGTTAACGATTTCTAAACGAAATATCACTTCGTTTTTTTGCATCAACAGAAGAATATGTCATCGTGCGGTCAACGGATTGTCTTTCAATTTAACATCTCTCACAACCATTTGTTGCAACATGATTAACAACCTTTTTACATAAGATTTTGCAGGGAAGTCAGAAACAACACCTTTTATACGAACGTCAAAGTGCTTGTCACAAACCACAATTCCATTGCTCTGAAGATGGTTAATTTCATTAACCAATTGTTCTTGGAATTGGTCTCTGTTTGGTTTCGTTTCACCATAAAATAACGAAATCGGAAAAACATCATAGACGTCAGGTTTAAAATAAATTCTTCTTGAAGTAGCCCATAAACTATTGGTTCCTGATTTAGTTAAGGGTAAACCATTAAAATTAATAATTATGTGAATAGAATCTGTTTCGTGAATATCTACATTAACGCAATTTTGAAGAACTTCTTCAATACCGAAATTTACAAATTCGCCTTTTTTGCCCATTGAATCACACTGAGAAAACTGGAGTGTTAAATTTTCATGATTAAAAAATTGTTTAATTAATTAGGCATTGCACTTAATAGCATTCACTCTCTACTATATTTTTCTTTAGGTAAATATTACCTTTAGATTATAATTTATTTTGCACTCCAGAATGTTATACTAATGAGTCAGATATTCAATTGTACAATATGCGAGTGTAACCAAATTTTCAATGATAAATGAACAACGATAAACACAATTTGTCGGTTTAATGCATACATATTTTTTCTTAATATATTTGGTTATTAACAAATTAGAATGTTTTAATTTGATCGGTAATTTTATTTATATAATTCAAAAATTATAAACAAGACTTTCTATGATTTTAAAGATTTTGATGTTTTCAATTATTTCTAAAATTACTTAAAATTTGTGATATTCTTATTTGCTTTCTTGAATTTATAAAAACTCTATTATTTAAAATTTCGTATTTTCAGTAAATCAAATCAACTGTACAAAAAGATTCTCTTTTTATTAACTTTATTTTAATAGAATACATTTTTAAAAGATTATTTCAAAGTCCTGGAATACTTATGCAGTTATACAACATTTACAGAATCTACGTCCTTATTAAAAATTAGTTCAATTTATTTATTTATTTATTTTAAATCTTTTTAATTACTTCAAGTTATGATACAAAAATTAAAACATTTCTGAATTAATAATTTTAAAACTCAAAAATTTGTGGTGATTCATTATTTTTACCACTTAAATTAAATATTTTGAAATGTTGAAATTCATTTTTTTTAAAATGAGCGCATCTATTTTAAAAAATTAAGTTTAACCTGTAAAACTTATTTTATACCCTTCTGGAGTGTAAAGTTGATTCTCCCTAAAATTACTACCAAGTTTCTCATTTAAAAGTGTGAAGTGAAATCTTTAGAATTGTCAAACAAAATATCCTGATTTGACACTCTGTAAATAATAACCTACACACTATAGAGTGTTGTCCTATAGTTGACACTGAAATATTATTATATTTTACACTGCTCAAGGTAAATCTAATTATCCTTTTTTCTCAGTGCAACCATATTTATTATATTATACTTAGTAGCATTTGTATTTAAAAATGTTTTTCCAGATTTAGGTAGCGTGGGCAACAAAGTTTCTTTTAAAATTTTTAATAATTCATTAAGAGTGTTTAAATTAATTTTTTTATCCTTTGCCCAATCTTTCAACTTTTGAATTTCTGGCCTTTCATATTCATCCAAATTAAATTTGTCACCTATTTTCTCATTGTCTTCTGTTAAGTCATTTTTTGCATTATGGATTGTGTGATTGTGAATGAGGATAAAGATGACACTGATGACGAGTTCGTTGATGAAGAAAATGAATTAACAGAAAACAATGACTTTTTGCTTTTTCATGCTGCATGTAGAATATTATGCTCTAATACTCTGTGTCTTATATATACTAAGCAAGCAAAAGAATATTTAAAGAATTTTTTTGTAGCGTTAAAAGACTTTTATGTCCCAAAATCTCAAAACTTAAAAAAGCATTGTTTAATTCATTAGCTCATGACATCGCTTTTATGAAATGCAGTTTAAATGAAGTAAGTGCTTATCCTGTCAAGAACTCTGTAAGTAAAATAAAGAACCTTGTTCGAACAGTGCTTTATCGAAACTAATATCAGTTAATTCATCATTTAATTGGCTTAAGGGGTCATCCACAAATCATGTGATACTTTAGGGTGGGGGGGGGGGGGTGTCAGCAAAATATCACGCTACCTAAGCAGCAAGTAATATTACATGAATATCACAGTGACATCATATTGTAATATTCGTAATATTGCAGTGATATTAACGTGATATTAAAATGTCCGCATCAAGGTAATATTTTAAGTAATATTACAGCGATATTGATGTAATATTACAAGCAATATTACGGTAATATTACAGTGATCTTGAGGTAATATTACGATTATATTGAGGTAATACTACAAATATTTATTTATTTATTTCAATAATTATTTTACATTAAATAAAATATTTAAAAAAAATTGGGCTAACACGGAGTTTCAACACGCAAGGTTCGACACGACGTGAATATGCCTTGTACCTCTCGGCGATCTAGCTCTTGGAATGTATTTCAGAAAGTGTTCTTCATGTATTACCTTATACTCTGTTTGGTGAAATTTTAGGTAAATTGAAGAATCTTGTTTGAACTGTGCATTATCGAAATTAATATCTGTTGACTCATCATTTAATTAGCTTAAACTATTTTTAAACTCTGGGTATCTTTTAAATCTGACATTATTCTTTTTTTTTTTATTCATAGTTTATAAATACTCTGATATTTAATCAACTGCCACAATAATAAATAATAAGCACAATTAACCAAATTCAGATTTTGAGGTTATAAAAATGACACAGCGATGAATTGAGTGTTGGCGCAATGAACAGTTGCGCTTATAAGACTTGCGCAAGTTTGATTCGGACAATCAGTTTAAAACAAAGGCGCGAAATTTTAATTTTAAGTACTTTTAAAGTCTATTTGAAACAGTTTAAACTAAAAATTGTTTAACAAAAAAAAATTGCTATTCGTACTTAGAAATATTTTTAAGCAGGGCAACCATGAGGGCAAACAGCGGGAACCCTGCAAAAGAACCTTATGGATTTGTTCATGTACATCTTCCATACGGGTCACTGGCGGGGCCCTTTACGAGAAATGGGGTTATAAAGGCAAATTCCACACGGGAAATGACATTTAAATAAATTTATATTTAGAAAAAATTTGAATAGATTTTTAAACAAATAAAAATTAAAGTTATAAAATTAATAAATTAATAAATGTACTAAATAAATTAAATACAATTTAAAAAGTGTTTAGTTTTAATACCTACATCAAATATTATTTAGTAGATTAAGAAAGCTATTAAAAAAACACATTTTTTCAAATAAAAACTGAAAATTATAAAGTCGTAAAAATATAATATATTTTATATTATGTGTTTCTAGTAAATGTTTAATATTAATGTTATTAAGTATCAACTTACTTACTTTAGCCCATAGTAGAAATGATAATTTAGGCAATTAAATTTTATATTTAAAGGTTAACTAATTAAAACAAAATCCTACAAAAGCTTAAACATTTTTACCTTTCGTTTTTCTTACACTAAATGTTATAAAAAGAAATTGATTTTCAATTAAATAAATATTGGTTCTATAGAAGAAATAATAATATATTGTTAATAATGACATACCTGAAAACCTCGAAAGAAATAAACTTTTCACTTTTTGCACAAAACACAGTGCCGTCCAGCAGGATTTGCCCACCCATCAAAATTTTTGTCTTTACAAAAAGTTTTATATTTTGTCAACTAATTAAGATAAAACAATAAATGAGCACTTATTTTAAAGCTTAAATGGTCAACTTTTAAGATCTCTGATGAGCGAAAGAAAAAATAGTGTATTAAGTATCAAGGGGTTGGGCACTTGGTTACTCTCCTGATTTCGATTTCTCAAATTTAAGGATAGGTTCTACAAAGAAGTGCTGAGAATGTGACGTGGACAACGGTGGGGCACTTTGTTTTAATCCCTTCGTAGATTTTTAAAATTTAGGGTTAACTTCCTTGAAGAAGTGGTGAGAATGTGACTGAACAAAGGTGGGGCACTTAAGTACTTAGTTTACTTCAATTTTTCAAATTTGAGGTTAGGTTCCCCGAAAAAGTATTGTGAATGCGACCTGGACAACGGTGGGGCACTTGGATGCAATCTTTACTTCGATCTTTTATATTTGAGGTTAACTTCCCTGAAGAAGTGGTGCGAATGTGACCTGGACAATGAATGGTGGGGCACTTGGTTACAATCCTTACTTTAATTTTTTAAAATTGAGGTTAACTTCCCCGAAGAAGTGGAGAGAATGTGACCTGGACAACGGTGGGGCACTTAAGTACAATCCTTTCTTCGATTTTTATAATTTAAAGTTAAGTGCCTCGAAAAAGTGGTGAGAATGTGACCTGGATAACGGTGGGGCACATGGGTACAATCCTTACTTCGATTTTTAAAATTTAAGGTTAACTTCCTCGAAGAAGTGTTGAGAATGTGACCTGGACAATGGAGGGGCACTTAAGTACAATCTTTAATTTGATTTTTCAATTTTGAGGTTAACTTCCCCGAAGAAGTAGTGAGAATGTGACTTGGACAACGGTGAGGCACTGGAGAGCAATCTTTACTTTGATTTTTTATATTTGAGGTTAACTTCTCCGAAGAAGGGGTGAGAATGCGACCTGGACAACGGTGGGGCACTTGGGTACAATCCTTACTTCGAATTTTAAAATTTAAGGTAAACTGACCCGAAGAAGTGGTTAGAATGTGACCTGGACAACGGTGGGGCACTTGGGTACAATCCTTACTTCGATTTTTAAAATTTGAGGTTAATTGTCCCGAAGAAGTGGTGAGAATGTGACCTGGACAACGGTGGGGCAGTTGGGAACATACCTTACTTCCATTTTTAAAATTTGAGGTTAACTTACCAGAAAAAGTGGTGGGAATGTGACCTGGACAACGGTGGGGCAGTTGGGTACAATCCTTACTTCGATTTTTTAAATTTGAGGTAAACTAACCCAAAGAAGTGGTTAAAATGTGACCTGGACAACGGTGGGGCACTTGGGTACAATCTTTACTTCGATTTTTTAAATTTGAGGTTAAATAAATTGAAGAAGTGGTGAGAATGTGACCTGGACAACAGTGGGGCACTTGGGTACAATCCTTTCTTTGATTTTTAAAATTTGAAGTTAACTTCCCCGAAGAAGTGTTGAGAATGTGACCTGGACAACGGTGGGGCACTTGGGTACATACCTTACTTCGATTTTTAAAATTTGAGGTTAACTTCCCCGAAGAAGTGTTGAGAATGTGACCTAGACAACGGTGGGGCACTTAGGTACACTCCTTACTTCGATTTTTAAAATTTAAGGTTAACTTCCTCGAAGAAGTGTTGAGAGTGTGACCTGGACAACGGTGGGGCACTTGGGTACAATCCTTTCTTCGATTTTTAAAATTTAAGGTTAACTTCCCCGAAGAAGTGGTGAGAATTTGACCTGGACAACGGTGGGGCATTTGGGTACAATCCTTACTTCGATTTTTAAAATTTGAGGTTATCTGACCAGAAGAAGTGGTAAGAATGTGACCTGGACAACGGTGGGGCACTTGGGTACAATCCTTACTTCGATTTTTCAAATTTGAGGTAAACTGACCCGAAGAAGTGGTTAAAATGTGACCTGGACAACGGTGGGGCACTTGGGTACAATCCTTACATCGATTTTTAAAATTTAAGGTTAACTTCCCCGAAGAAGTGGTTAAAATGTGACCTGGACAACGGTGGGGCACTTGGGTACAATCCTTACTTCGATTTTTAAAATTTGAGGTTAACTTCCCCGAAGAAGTGTTCAGAATGTAAACTGGAACACGGCGGGGAACTTAGGTACACTTCTTACTTCGATTTTTTAAATTTGAGGTTAACTTCCCCGAAGAACTGGTGAGAATGTGACCTGGACAACGGTGGGACACTTGGGTATAATCCTTACTTCGATTTTTAAAATCTGAGGTTAACTTCTCCGAAGAAGTGTTGAGAATGTGACCTGGACAACGGTGGGGCACTTAGGTACACTCCTTACTTCGATTTTTAAAATTTGAGGTTAACTTTCCCGAAGAAGTGGTGAGAATGTGACCTGGACAACGGTAGGGCACTTAGGTACACTCCTTACTTCTATTTTTAAAATTTGAGGTTAACTTCCCCGAAGAAGTGTTGAGAAGGTGACCTGGACAACGGTGGGGCACTTGGGTACAATCCTTACTTCGATTTTTAAAATTTGAGGTTAATTGTCCCGAAGAAGTGGTGAGAATGTGAACTGGACAACGGTGGGGCACTTGGGTACAATCCTTACTTCGATTTTTAAAATTTGAGGTTAATTGTCCCGAAGAAGTGGTGAGAATGTGAACTGGACAACGGTGGGGCACTTGGGTACAATCCTTACTTCGATTTTTAAAATTTGAGGTTATCTTTTTCGAAGAAGTGTTGAGAATGTGAACTGGACAACGGTGGGGCACTTAGGTACACTCCTTACTTCTATTTTTAAAATTTGAGGTTAACTTCCCCGAAGAGGTGGTGAGAATGTGACCTGGACAACGGTGGGGCACTTGGGTACAATCCTTACTTCGATTTTTAAAATTTGAGGTTAACTTCCCCGAAGAAGTGGTGAGAATGTGACCTGGACAACGGTGGGGCACTTGGGTACAATCCTTACTTCGATTTTTAAAATTTGAGGTTAATTGTCCCGAAGAAGTGTTGAGAAGGTGACCTGGACAACAGTGGGGCACTTGGGTACAATCCTTACTTCGATTTTTAAAATTTGAGGTTAACTTCCCCGAAGAAGTGTTGAGAATGTGAACTGGACAACGGTGGGGCACTTAGGTACACTCCTTACTTCGATTTTTAAAATTTGAGGTTAACTTCCCCGAAGAAGTGGTGAGAATGTGACCTGGACAACGGTGGGGCACTTGGGTACAATCCTTACTTCGATTTTTAAAATTTGAGGTTAACTTCCCCGAAGAAGTGTTGAGAATGTGAACTGGACAACGGTAGGGCACTTAGGTACACTCCTTACTTCTATTTATAAAATTTGAGGTTAACTTCCCCGAAGAGGTGGTGAGAATGTGACCTGGACAACGGTGGGGCACTTGGGTACAATCCTTACTTCGATTTTTAAAATTTGAGGTTAACTTCCCCGAAGAAGTGTTGAGAATGTGAACTGGACAACGGTAGGGCACTTAGGTACACTCCTTACTTCTATTTTTAAAATTTGAGGTTAACTTCCCCGAAGAGGTGGTGAGAATGTGACCTGGACAACGGTGGGGCACTTGGGTACAATCCTTACTTCGATTTTTAAAATTTGAGGTTAATTGTCCCGAAGAAGTGGTGAGAATGGGAACTGGACAACGGTGGGGCACTTGGGTACAATCCTTACTTCGATTTTTAAAATTTGAGGTTAACTTTTCCGAAGAAGTGTTGAGAATGTGAACTGGACAACGGTGGGGCACTTAGGTACACTCCTTACTTCGATTTTTAAAATTTGAGGTTAACTTTCCCGAAGAAGTGGTGAGAATGTGACCTGGACAACGGTGGGGCACTTGGGTACAATCCTTACTTCGATTATTAAAATTTGAGGTTAATTGTCCCGAAGAAGTGGTGAGAATGTGAACTGGACAACGGTGGGGCACTTGGGTACAATCCTTACTTCGATTTTTAAAATTTGAGGTTAAATTCCCCGAAGAAGTGTTGAGAATGTGACCTGGACAACGGTAGGGCACTTGGGTACAATCCTTACTTCGATTTTTAAAATTTGAGGTTAACTTCCCCGAAGAAGTGTTGAGAATGTGAACTGGACAACGGTAGGGCACTTAGGTACACTCCTTACTTCTATTTTTAAAATTTGAGGTTAACTTCCCCGAAGAGGTGGTGAGAATGTGACCTGGACAACGGTGGGGCACTTGGGTACAATCCTTACTTCGATTTTTAAAATTTGAGGTTAATTGTCCCGAAGAAGTGGTGAGAATGTGAACTGGACAACGGTGGGGCACTTGGGTACAATCCTTACTTCGATTTTTAAAATTTGAGGTTAACTTCCCCGAAGAAGTGTTGAGAATGTGAACTGGACAACGGTAGGGCACTTAGGTACACTCCTTACTTCTATTTTTAAAATTTGAGGTTAACTTCCCCGAAGAGGTGGTGAGAATGTGACCTGGACAACGGTGGGGCACTTGGGTACAATCCTTACTTCGATTTTTAAAATTTGAGGTTAACTTCCCCGAAGAAGTGTTGAGAATGTGAACTGGACAACGGTGGGGCACTTAGGTACACTCCTTACTTCGATTTTTAAAATTTGAGGTTAACTTCCCCGAAGAAGTGGTGAGAATGTGACCTGGACAACGGTGGGGCACTTGGGTACAATCCTTACTTCGATTTTTAAAATTTGAGGTTAACTTCCCCGAAGAAGTGTTGAGAATGTGAACTGGACAACGGTAGGGCACTTAGGTACACTCCTTACTTCTATTTTTAAAATTTGAGGTTAACTTCCCCGAAGAGGTGGTGAGAATGTGACCTGGACAACGGTGGGGCACTTGGGTACAATCCTTACTTCGATTTTTAAAATTTGAGGTTAATTGTCCCGAAGAAGTGTTGAGAAGGTGACCTGGACAACAGTGGGGCACTTGGGTACAATCCTTACTTCGATTTTTAAAATTTGAGGTTAACTTCCCCGAAGAAGTGTTGAGAATGTGAACTGGACAACGGTGGGGCACTTAGGTACACTCCTTACTTCGATTTTTAAAATTTGAGGTTAACTTCCCCGAAGAAGTGGTGAGAATGTGACCTGGACAACGGTGGGGCACTTGGGTACAATCCTTACTTCGATTTTTAAAATTTGAGGTTAACTTCCCCGAAGAAGTGTTGAGAATGTGAACTGGACAACGGTAGGGCACTTAGGTACACTCCTTACTTCTATTTATAAAATTTGAGGTTAACTTCCCCGAAGAGGTGGTGAGAATGTGACCTGGACAACGGTGGGGCACTTGGGTACAATCCTTACTTCGATTTTTAAAATTTGAGGTTAACTTCCCCGAAGAAGTGTTGAGAATGTGAACTGGACAACGGTAGGGCACTTAGGTACACTCCTTACTTCTATTTTTAAAATTTGAGGTTAACTTCCCCGAAGAGGTGGTGAGAATGTGACCTGGACAACGGTGGGGCACTTGGGTACAATCCTTACTTCGATTTTTAAAATTTGAGGTTAATTGTCCCGAAGAAGTGGTGAGAATGGGAACTGGACAACGGTGGGGCACTTGGGTACAATCCTTACTTCGATTTTTAAAATTTGAGGTTAACTTTTCCGAAGAAGTGTTGAGAATGTGAACTGGACAACGGTGGGGCACTTAGGTACACTCCTTACTTCGATTTTTAAAATTTGAGGTTAACTTTCCCGAAGAAGTGGTGAGAATGTGACCTGGACAACGGTGGGGCACTTGGGTACAATCCTTACTTCGATTATTAAAATTTGAGGTTAATTGTCCCGAAGAAGTGGTGAGAATGTGAACTGGACAACGGTGGGGCACTTGGGTACAATCCTTACTTCGATTTTTAAAATTTGAGGTTAAATTCCCCGAAGAAGTGTTGAGAATGTGACCTGGACAACGGTAGGGCACTTGGGTACAATCCTTACTTCGATTTTTAAAATTTGAGGTTAACTTCCCCGAAGAAGTGTTGAGAATGTGAACTGGACAACGGTAGGGCACTTAGGTACACTCCTTACTTCTATTTTTAAAATTTGAGGTTAACTTCCCCGAAGAGGTGGTGAGAATGTGACCTGGACAACGGTGGGGCACTTGGGTACAATCCTTACTTCGATTTTTAAAATTTGAGGTTAACTTCCCCGAAGAAGTGTTGAGAATGTGAACTGGACAACGGTGGGGCACTTAGGTACACTCCTTACTTCGATTTTTAAAATTTGAGGTTAACTTCCCCGAAGAAGTGGTGAGAATGTGACCTGGACAACGGTGGGGCACTTGGGTACAATCCTTACTTCGATTTTTAAAATTTGAGGTTAACTTCCCCGAAGAAGTGTTGAGAATGTGAACTGGACAACGGTAGGGCACTTAGGTACACTCCTTACTTCTATTTTTAAAATTTGAGGTTAACTTCCCCGAAGAGGTGGTGAGAATGTGACCTGGACAACGGTGGGGCACTTGGGTACAATCCTTACTTCGATTTTTAAAATTTGAGGTTAATTGTCCCGAAGAAGTGGTGAGAATGTGAACTGGACAACGGTGGGGCACTTGGGTACAATCCTTACTTCGATTTTTAAAATTTGAGGTTAACTTTTCCGAAGAAGTGTTGAGAATGTGAACTGGACAACGGTGGGGCACTTGGGTACAATCCTTACTTCGATTTTTAAAATTTGAGGTTAACTTCCCCGAAGAAGTGTTGAGAATGTGAACTGGACAACGGTGGGGCACTTAGGTACACTCCTTACTTCGATTTTTAAAATTTGAGGTTAACTTCCCCGAAGAAGTGGTGAGAATGTGACCTGGACAACGGTGGGGCACTTGGGTACAATCCTTACTTCGATTTTTAAAATTTGAGGTTAAATTCCCCGAAGAAGTGTTGAGAATGTGACCTGGACAACGGTGGGGCACTTGGGTACAATCCTTACTTCGATTTTTAAAATTTGAGGTTAACTTCCCCGAAGAAGTGTTGAGAATGTGAACTGGACAACGGTAGGGCACTTAGGTACACTCCTTACTTCTATTTTTAAAATTTGAGGTTAACTTCCCCGAAGAGGTGGTGAGAATGTGACCTGGACAACGGTGGGGCACTTGGGTACAATCCTTACTTCGATTTTTAAAATTTGAGGTTAATTGTCCCGAAGAAGTGGTGAGAATGTGAACTGGACAACGGTGGGGCACTTGGGTACAATCCTTACTTCGATTTTTAAAATTTGAGGTTAACTTCCCCGAAGAAGTGTTGAGAATGTGAACTGGACAACGGTGGGGCACTTAGGTACACTCCTTACTTCGATTTTTAAAATTTGAGGTTAACTTCCCCGAAGAAGTGGTGAGAATGTGACCTGGACAACGGTGGGGCACTTGGGTACAATCCTTACTTCGATTTTTAAAATTTGAGGTTAACTTCCCCGAAGAAGTGTTGAGAATGTGACCTGGACAACGGTGGGGCACTTAGGTACACTCCTTACTTCGATTTTTAAAATTTGAGGTTAACTTTCCCGAAGAAGTGGTGAGAATGTGACCTGGACAACGGTGGGGCACTTGGGTACAATCCTTACTTCGATTTTTAAAATTTGAGGTTAATTGTCCCGAAGAAGTGGTGAGAATGTGAACTGGACAACGGTGGGGCACTTGGGTACAATCCTTACTTCGATTTTTAAAATTTGAGGTTAACTTCCCCGAAGAAGTGTTGAGAATGTGAACTGGACAACGGTGGGGCACTTAGGTACACTCCTTACTTCGATTTTTAAAATTTGAGGTTAACTTCCCCGAAGAAGTGGTGAGAATGTGACCTGGACAACGGTGGGGCACTTGGGTACAATCCTTACTTCGATTTTTAAAATTTGAGGTTAACTTCCCCGAAGAAGTGTTGAGAATGTGACCTGGACAACGGTGGGGCACTTGGGTACAATCCTTACTTCGATTTTTAAAATTTGAGGTTAACTTCCCCGAAGAAGTGTTGAGAAGGTGACCTGGACAACGGTGGGGCACTTAGGTACACTCCTTACTTCGATTTTTAAAATTTGAGGTTAACTTCCCCGAAGAAGTGTTGAGAATGTGAACTGGACAACGGTAGGGCACTTGGGTACAATCCTTACTTCTATTTTTAAAATTTGAGGTTAACTTCCCCGAAGAGGTGGTGAGAATGTGACCTGGACAACGGTGGGGCACTTGGGTACAATCCTTACTTCGATTTTTAAAATTTGAGGTTAATTGTCCCGAAGAAGTGGTGAGAATGGGAACTGGACAACGGTGGGGCACTTGGGTACAATCCTTACTTCGATTTTTAAAATTTGAGGTTAACTTTTCCGAAGAAGTGTTGAGAATGTGAACTGGACAACGGTGGGGCACTTAGGTACACTCCTTACTTCGATTTTTAAAATTTGAGGTTAACTTTCCCGAAGAAGTGGTGAGAATGTGACCTGGACAACGGTGGGGCACTTGGGTACAATCCTTACTTCGATTTTTAAAATTTGAGGTTAATTGTCCCGAAGAAGTGGTGAGAATGTGAACTGGACAACGGTGGGGCACTTGGGTACAATCCTTACTTCGATTTTTAAAATTTGAGGTTAACTTCCCCGAAGAAGTGTTGAGAATGTGAACTGGACAACGGTAGGGCACTTAGGTACACTCCTTACTTCTATTTTTAAAATTTGAGGTTAACTTCCCCGAAGAGGTGGTGAGAATGTGACCTGGACAACGGTGGGGCACTTGGGTACAATCCTTACTTCGATTTTTAAAATTTGAGGTTAATTGTCCCGAAGAAGTGTTGAGAAGGTGACCTGGACAACAGTGGGGCACTTGGGTACAATCCTTACTTCGATTTTTAAAATTTGAGGTTAACTTCCCCGAAGAAGTGTTGAGAATGTGAACTGGACAACGGTGGGGCACTTAGGTACACTCCTTACTTCGATTTTTAAAATTTGAGGTTAACTTCCCCGAAGAAGTGGTGAGAATGTGACCTGGACAACGGTGGGGCACTTGGGTACAATCCTTACTTCGATTTTTAAAATTTGAGGTTAACTTCCCCGAAGAAGTGTTGAGAATGTGAACTGGACAACGGTAGGGCACTTAGGTACACTCCTTACTTCTATTTTTAAAATTTGAGGTTAACTTCCCCGAAGAGGTGGTGAGAATGTGACCTGGACAACGGTGGGGCACTTGGGTACAATCCTTACTTCGATTTTTAAAATTTGATTTTAATTGTCCCGAAGAAGTGGTGAGAATGTGAACTGGACAACGGTGGGGCACTTATTTAAAAATTCGATTCATCTACAATTCTATAAAAATAAAAATTCTTGTAAATTAAAACTCGTTTAAATTATAAATCTTTTAAATGAAAAGTTGGTTAAAAGGATTTCTGTAAAATTTCTATTCAATATGAATTCGGTTACCTACTCTCTAAATCTGAATAAGTGAATACTCATTTATTCTACGTTATAAGTTGTCTTCTTATTCAAATAAGTGCATATGCACATACGCATAAGTGAATATTCAGTTATTGAAAGTCTATATACACTTATTGGAATGAGAAGACGAGTTTTTACCTATTCAGATTTAGAGAGTAAGAAATCTGTTAGGTCAAAATTCAGATTAATGTTCGATTGAAAGCATATTCGAAAATGTGAGTTTTCGATTAAAAGAAGATTCTTCCTAATAAAATTGTATGAAATAAATATTTTAAATCATTAATTTTAGAAGTTAATCATACGTCCCAATATAATTGTATTAGCAGCGCAGTTTTAGGCATTTCTAGTGAAAAATTCCCTCGTGGGTTCTCTTAAGGGTTCCTATATGGTATCCTTTATGGATACCCCCCGCCCACTGATGAGACTTCATCAATAATATTTAAACATTTTTAATAGGTAGTTTATTAATTTAACAACACGTTGTACTTATGGAACCCCAACCCCCCGCTATATGTTATAAACGACATTTTTTAATTCTTGTGGTACCCCAACCCCCCTGTATGCTGTTTTCTACTTTTTTTATGAGTAGAGGGGGATCACTTTGTAGGTATAATTTCCCCTCTTGTAGAGATACTTAAAATATCATTAAAAAGGTCTCTCTGACACATTTTTGTTTAAATTTTTCCTGAAATTTAATTTTTTAATTTTTAAAAAATCAGCTAATATTTTTAAAAACTATCTTTATGGACAAATTTCAACAAAGTTGGGTTAGAGGATCCCTTTCAATGATATTTTAAGTAATGCCATGATTTTTGGTATTAAAAGATATGAATTATTTTAAGAGAAAATTTGCGGACAAATTGTGCCTATACTAGTTACTTCATATACTAGTTACCTTCAATTTAAATGTGTTTTAAAAAAATGCTAAACCGTTAATCGATATGTACAATACAAAACTTCAAAATTTTCTTTAACTTTCCAGAAGTTACCTTTTGTTCTATCACTTGAACCTATGTGGGATCTCATAAAGGATCCTCTGTAGGGACGATAAATTAAATAAATCTGCAGAAGATATGTTGTTCAGAGAAAAAAAAACCATTTAAAGGAACATTTATTGCGCATCCGTAAGTGCTGTAAAAAACATCTGCGCAGCCTGTTAAGTTATCAAAATTGCTCAAATTTAAAATCATACGTGGGATCCCATATGAAAACCCATAAGGAAATTTATAAAAATCATTTTAAATATATGAAGGAATATATTTGCCTGGGATACAATCCTTACTTCGATTTTTAAAATTTGAGGTTAACTTCCCCGAAGAAGTGTTGAGAATGTGAACTGGACAACGGTAGGGCACTTAGGTGCACTCCTTACTTCTATTTTTAAAATTTGAGGTTAACTTCCCCGAAGAGGTGGTGAGAATGTGACCTGGACAACGGTGGGGCACTTAGGTACACTCCTTACTTCGATTTTTAAAATTTGAGGTTAACTTTCCCGAAGAAGTGGTGAGAATGTGACCTGGACAACGGTGGGGCACTTGGGTACAATCCTTACTTCGATTTTTAAAATTTGAGGTTAAATTCCCCGAAGAAGTGTTGAGAATGTGACCTGGACAACGGTGGGGCACTTGGGTACAATCCTTACTTCGATTTTTAAAATTTGAGGTTAACTTCCCCGAAGAAGTGTTGAGAATGTGAACTGGACAACGGTAGGGCACTTAGGTACACTCCTTACTTCTATTTTTAAAATTTGAGGTTAACTTCCCCGAAGAGGTGGTGAGAATGTGACCTGGACAACGGTGGGGCACTTGGGTACAATCCTTACTTCGATTTTTAAAATTTGAGGTTAATTGTCCCGAAGAAGTGTTGAGAAGGTGACCTGGACAACAGTGGGGCACTTGGGTACAATCCTTACTTCGATTTTTAAAATTTGAGGTTAACTTCCCCGAAGAAGTGTTGAGAATGTGAACTGGACAACGGTGGGGCACTTAGGTACACTCCTTACTTCGATTTTTAAAATTTGAGGTTAACTTCCCCGAAGAAGTGGTGAGAATGTGACCTGGACAACGGTGGGGCACTTGGGTACAATCCTTACTTCGATTTTTAAAATTTGAGGTTAACTTCCCCGAAGAAGTGTTGAGAATGTGAACTGGACAACGGTAGGGCACTTAGGTACACTCCTTACTTCTATTTTTAAAATTTGAGGTTAACTTCCCCGAAGAGGTGGTGAGAATGTGACCTGGACAACGGTGGGGCACTTGGGTACAATCCTTACTTCGATTTTTAAAATTTGAGGTTAATTGTCCCGAAGAAGTGGTGAGAATGTGAACTGGACAACGGTGGGGCACTTGGGTACAATCCTTACTTCGATTTTTCAAATTTGAGGTTAACTTTTCCGAAGAAGTGTTGAGAATGTGAACTGGACAACGGTGGGGCACTTAGGTACACTCCTTACTTCGATTTTTAAAATTTGAGGTTAACTTTCCCGAAGAAGTGGTGAGAATGTGACCTGGACAACGGTGGGGCACTTGGGTACAATCCTTACTTCGATTTTTAAAATTTGAGGTTAATTGTCCCGAAGAAGTGGTGAGAATGTGAACTGGACAACGGTGGGGCACTTGGGTACAATCCTTACTTCGATTTTTAAAATTTGAGGTTAACTTCCCCGAAGAAGTGTTGAGAATGTGAACTGGACAACGGTGGGGCACTTGGGTACAATCCTTACTTCGATTTTTAAAATTTGAGGTTAACTTCCCCGAAGAAGTGTTGAGAATGTGAACTGGACAACGGTGGGGCACTTAGGTACACTCCTTACTTCGATTTTTAAAATTTGAGGTTAACTTCCCCGAAGAAGTGTTGAGAATGTGACCTGGACAACGGTGGGGCACTTGGGTACAATCCTTACTTCGATTTTTAAAATTTGAGGTTAACTTCCCCGAAGAAGTGTTGAGAAGGTGACCTGGACAACGGTGGGGCACTTAGGTACACTCCTTACTTCGATTTTAAAATTTGAGGTTAACTTCCCCGAAGAAGTGGTGAGAATGTGACCTGGACAACGGTGGGGCACTTGGGTACAATCCTTACTTCGATTTTTAAAATTTGAGGTTTACTTCCCCGAAGAAGTGGTGAGAATGTGAACTACCGCAAGAGTACCGAAGGACTACCGATGGTTCTACCGACGGACTACCGAAGGTTCTACCGACGGACTACCGGAGGTTCTACTAATGGACTACCGACAGACTACCGACAGACTACCGACAGTCTACCGACAGACTACCGACAGTACTACCGACAGTACTACCGACAGTAATACCGACAAATTTTCTACTTGGGAAGGCACAAATAAAATAACGTTTTCTCACAATTTTAAGAAAATCCATAGAAAATCGATTTTTTCAAGTATAACTGCCGGAGAACTACATTAAAAAGAACTAGAGAGTTGCAACTTTTTAAGTCCTATAAAGCCAAGTATTAGTAACAAAATAAGAAAGTAAATTTTAACAATTCCTAAAACAATTTAATAATGTTTATTTAATAATAATTTAATAATTTGTTTAAACAAATTAGAAATTACATGTAATAGTTTTTAATAATCTACATTTATGGAAACTATTCCAAATTTGCATAAATATGACCAGAAAAATAGTGATAAATAATTTATAACTTGTTAAATTTTGTTTTGGACCACCCTAATGGGCAGCCGTGTGTCGTCTTCGCGCGTTGAACGTCAAGAGGAAAATGGTCATAACTTCTGACCTAATGAAGAATTTACTAACTTTTTTTTTTAAATTCTTCGTAATGAAACAGGGAATCTAAATTGATAAAAAAAAATACGGAATTCGGATGAGAAGTTTAATTTATTTTTAATTGTTTATAATAATTGTTGCTATTTTAAACAAATTTTGCACGACATCAAATTAATTTTTTTTATTTTAAAGCATGGTTATTGTGTATTACTCATACCAAATTTTATGAAAATCCATCAAATAGAACGGTAAAAAAAATTTGTTACTAACTTGATACTTGCAAATTGTTTAAACAATAACTCATGAAAAAATTTAAATTTTGCAAAACAACTTCAGGGCAGTATTTTGGTTCGCAAATACTACAAAAATTTGTATAAGATATTTAAAAACATCACTATAAAAAAAAAAGTGCCCCAGTTCAGAAATTTTGAGCCTATAACCACTATGTGTATAAGAACCTATATATGATGTCAGATAGATTTTTCAATAGCGTTTTACCTGTGTCTTCACAACATCGTCCTTAACTGTTTCAATTATCTTGCCAACATTGCACTTGAAAATGACAATATTTTTATATCCCAAATTGTGAGGAACAAATTTATTGATTGTGTTGCAAGTTAATGATTTCTTATGGAACAATCTACTTATTATTGCAGGGCAGTAGAATGCTGTAGCAGCAACACCAGTATCAGCAAGAATGTTCTCGTAGCACAATTCTAACTCTGTTATGCCTAAGCTGCCCTTAGAATCATTATAACTGCAAGTCTCATGTGAGTCCAACATTGAGCAAAATTGCTGTACAGATTGCGGTTCTTCAACGACTGGTCTTACAGCATCTTTTACGAACTTCCTACGTTTCAATTTACTGTAGAGGTTGTCTTTAGCTTCAGCGGGCATACTGGAAAAGATAAGTGAAAAATGTTAAGATACAATTTATAAAAATAACACTGCCCAAATAGCACCGAAGTTTGCGGGAAGCTAACGGGAAACTAACCGTGATAGGTTCGATAGCTTGCACTGTTAGCTTCCTGTTAGCTTCAGGGAAGCTCTAAATGTCCTCCGTTTTATAGTTTCCGATGTTAGCTTCCAGAAAGCTAAAAATGTAATTTTTCCGAAAGTTAATTTTGGTAACTTTACACAAAATTTCTATGATAAATTAAAAAATCTATTTATATGCGCAGTCGTTTTCTACTGCTTTCTATAGTAGTTAGGGCTGCGCACAACTTTTGAATAGCCTTTCCTACTGGGAAGGTATGCTGTAAAAAAATTTAAACATGTTGAAAAAAAAAAAAATTTTAAAAATTTTTATTTTTTTTATTTTTATTTTTATTTTTATACGAGAAAGTGTTACGCGAACTTTGTGCAAACTTACTAAAAAGACTTTCGGAAAAATTACATTTATAGCTTTCTGGAAGCTAACATCGGAAACTATAAAACGGAGGACATTTAGAGTTTCCCTGAAGCTAACAGGAAGCTAACAGCGCAAGCTATCGAACCTAACATGGTTAGTTTCCCGTTAGCTTTCCGCAAACTTCGGTGCTATTTGGGTGTATTCTCTATCATTGTCAATCAGTATATAATTCTACTAATTTGTTACTTAAAACAAGTTTAGGTCTCAGTTGATCAATCTAAGAGAACCAACAATTAGACAAAGTTTACTAATTTTCTGAGCAAATTGTACCTGTCTATCAGTATAATTAATATAATGGGACGTATAATTAAGTTCTAAAATTAATGTAGAATATTTATTTCATACAATTTCATTAGGAACAATCTTCTTTTAATCTAAATTTCACATTTTGAAATGTGTTTTCAATCGAACATAGGGCTATTTATCCCTAGGATACTGTATTCTTATTAAATAAATAAATTGAGGGGCTCGATTCCATAAGATGTTACGCTTGACTTTCGTTGGCCCCGCGTTCAGCGAGAACTCACTGAACGCTGGGCAAATGAAAGTCAGGCGTAAACTCCCTATGGAATGGAGCCCCTCAATTAATCTGCATTTTGACCTAACACAATTTTTAGCTCACCCAATTCATATTTAACAGAATTTTCATTTCACCGAAATCCTTTTAACCAACTTTTCATTTAAATGAATTCCAACTTAAACGAATTTTAATTTTGAACAATTTTAATTTTATAGAATTGTAGATTAATCGAATTCTTAAATACCGGAATATTCATTTGCAAAAATTTTCATTTGTCCGAAATGGTATTAGTACTATTTGATATTTGATAGGAAAACTTAAAATTCAGAATGTTCATTTGTCAGAAATTGTAAATGGCCGAAACAGTATCGGAAGGAAATATTTTGTCGCGAAATTTGAAATTGACCAATTGCAATTTTCTTTATATTTTCTGATTGGTCAATTTCAAAATTCTCAACAAAATATTTCCTTCCTACACATATTCGGCCATTTGTAATTTCGGACAAATGAACATTCTGCATTTTAAGTTTTCTATCAAATGTCAAATCGTACTAATACAATTTCGGACAAATGAAGATTCTGTCAATTGAATATTCCGGTATTTAAAAATTCGATTCATCTACAATTCTATAAAAATAAAAATTCTTGTAAATTAAAACTCGTTTAAATTATAAATCTTTTAAATGAAAAGTTGGTTAAAAGGATTTCTGTAAAATTTCTATTCAATATGAATTCGGTTACCTACTCTCTAAATCTGAATAAGTGAATACTCATTTATTCTACGTTATAAGTTGTCTTCTTATTCAAATAAGTGCATATGCACATACGCATAAGTGAATATTCAGTTATTGAAAGTCTATATACACTTATTGGAATGAGAAGACGAGTTTTTACCTATTCAGATTTAGAGAGTAAGAAATCTGTTAGGTCAAAATTCAGATTAATGTTCGATTGAAAGCATATTCGAAAATGTGAGTTTTCGATTAAAAGAAGATTCTTCCTAATAAAATTGTATGAAATAAATATTTTAAATCATTAATTTTAGAAGTTAATCATACGTCCCAATATAATTGTATTAGCAGCGCAGTTTTAGGCATTTCTAGTGAAAAATTCCCTCGTGGGTTCTCTTAAGGGTTCCTATATGGTATCCTTTATGGATACCCCCCGCCCACTGATGAGACTTCATCAATAATATTTAAACATTTTTAATAGGTAGTTTATTAATTTAACAACACGTTGTACTTATGGAACCCCAACCCCCCGCTATATGTTATAAACGACATTTTTTAATTCTTGTGGTACCCCAACCCCCCTGTATGCTGTTTTCTACTTTTTTTATGAGTAGAGGGGGATCACTTTGTAGGTATAATTTCCCCTCTTGTAGAGATACTTAAAATATCATTAAAAAGGTCTCTCTGACACATTTTTGTTTAAATTTTTCCTGAAATTTAATTTTTTAATTTTTAAAAAATCAGCTAATATTTTTAAAAACTATCTTTATGGACAAATTTCAACAAAGTTGGGTTAGAGGATCCCTTTCAATGATATTTTAAGTAATGCCATGATTTTTGGTATTAAAAGATATGAATTATTTTAAGAGAAAATTTGCGGACAAATTGTGCCTATACTAGTTACTTCATATACTAGTTACCTTCAATTTAAATGTGTTTTAAAAAAATGCTAAACCGTTAATCGATATGTACAATACAAAACTTCAAAATTTTCTTTAACTTTCCAGAAGTTACCTTTTGTTCTATCACTTGAACCTATGTGGGATCTCATAAAGGATCCTCTGTAGGGACGATAAATTAAATAAATCTGCAGAAGATATGTTGTTCAGAGAAAAAAAAACCATTTAAAGGAACATTTATTGCGCATCCGTAAGTGCTGTAAAAAACATCTGCGCAGCCTGTTAAGTTATCAAAATTGCTCAAATTTAAAATCATACGTGGGATCCCATATGAAAACCCATAAGGAAATTTATAAAAATCATTTTAAATATATGAAGGAATATATTTGCCTGGGATCTTATAAAGTGTTCGCACGCGGTTTCTTGTTAAAATCCCCATATGAACACAGGATCCCATATGGTAGACCGTACAGAAGCACTTAAGGAATCCCATCAAAGATACCATATGGGAACCCTTCTGAAATCCACGAAGGAATTTTTAAGTGGCTAGGACTTCTACTATAAATGAAAAAAATTATACAGATTCTTATCCCAGCAAGAAGGACGACATTGAAATCGATTAAAACGTTTTAATAAATTTTAATTCCTATATAACTTTAAATCACGTTAGTAAAAATATATAACATTATAAAACAAGTAACCTGCTCCCCAGCAAAGGTGCATTTTTCTAGATTAAACATTTTTATTATTAACTTTTAAAAATTTATTCTAGGAAAGTTGTTGTCTCTACTTGAGGGGTTTTGGTTTTTCATTTATAGGACGGACAACTGAGTGAAACATAAGGATTCCGGTTTCGCACTTCGTGCTCTGAGAAGTAAAATGTAATATACTGGAAATTCTTAATTTAAAACAGACTATCACATGTGACGCTCCACGAGAAAAGGGACATATCTCGAAAAAAGCAAACTTTAAAAGACGCACGGTCAAAGAGGAGAGAGAAAAATCGAGACTCTTAACATGCCCATTTTTTAATGTTCATAACAAGAAACTTAATTGCAGGAATCAAATATTGATTTTTGGAACTTAAAAAGCAACTTAAAAAATATCAATTACCATGAAAAAAATGAAATCAATAAAAGCAAATTTCACGGGACGGTCATTAAAAAAAAAAAAAAAAATGCGATACACTTTGCATGCTTAGGTTTGAAGCATTATCAGAAAAGAAGGAATTTAAAAAGAAAATTTTTAAAACATGAAAATGAAAGAACAACTAGAAAATTATCTGTTTGCACAAAAAAATGAAAATTGATTTTTTCCGCGATAAGTCCCTTTTCTCGTAGAGCGTCACATATACAGAATATGTCGTAAAAATTTATATTGACTTTTATAGTGGTTATAAAAACAGCTTTAACTCACTCCAACGCTACTGCTTTGTATACTTCGAATGTATCCAAAAGTGCCCAAGCCGGATCTTCAAGATGGTTCTCGAACACAGTCAAGAAATCACATTCTCTAATTTTGTCTCGACATTCTTGTGTAGAACAAGTGTGCTCTTCAGTTATCGTAAATTCATCTCTTTGACGAACTCCAGCTCCAAGACAATCACCTTTGCGGTATTTGTAGCAGACATATAGTCTAGTGAAAAATAAAATCCTTAAGGTAATTCTGTTGCAGTTATACTTGAAAAAATCGATTTTCTATGGATTTTCTTTAAATTGTAAGAAAACGTTATTTTATATGTGCCTTCTATCTGGTTAAAATTTTAGAATCTTTTAACGTCTACAATTTGAGATATTCATGTTCAACATTTCATTTTTTTTCATTTTGCATGTAAGATTCAAATTTTGGACGGTAAAAGGTTCTAAAATTTTAACCAGATAGAAGGCACATACTTGAGTCTCGAAAATAAATGAATTATTTACACTTCTAATAGAAAATATCAGAAACATTTGTTTTTTGAATTTAAAGAGAAGACTGATGTGTAAACTTTATATATAAGTCTAATCGTAGCCAGAGGGATAGAACACATAAATAATTTCAATTGTTTATAAAATTGTAATTAACAATCTAGAAGTTTTTAAATAGTCAAAATACGTTTCATTTATTTATTGCATATAATTATATCGCATAGAATTCATTTTACTCTCAACGAGGGATTATGTACAATTATTTTAAAAAGTAAGAATCGAAATTGACAATAAAGTATACTAAAAATTGTGGAACAAGTGTTATTTTCAAAGAATGTCATTTTTGAAAAAATATACATTTCAAACGTAAAATATGATGCTCCCCCCCCCCTTCATAAAATGATTATTGAAAGTTCAGTTCAACGAAATGACAACTCAAAATTTACTGCAATAAGATGTTGTCCCAGAGATTCATTTAATAAAATTCTTCTTTAATATTCTGTGCAATATAACCCTTATAAAAAATAAGTATTGCATTAACTATTGGATTAGGTACTGGAATAAGTATTGGAAACTTCAATACTTTTTTCGCCAAACATTTTTAAACATTTTACTGGTTGCGCACTAAGTTTATGTGGCTCCCAGCTCTGCGCAGTATTTTTTTTTGTTAATTTAATACATAAAAAAACATGGAACGCAAAATCACAGTTCCACAGAAAATTAAAAAAAATTGGTTTAAAAATATGTTACGCGAAAATAGTATTGGAGTTTCCAATATTTAAACTAATACTTATTCCAATACTTCAATACTTATTCCAATACTTAATCCAATACTTACTCCCAGTACTTACTCCAATACTAAATCCAATAATTATTTTTCATAAGGGAATGCTTTATGAAAGTTGGGTAACGCTTCGCCAAGTGAATTAGCTAAAATTATAAAAATTCTGTTTCTCCTTCAATTATGTAAATTAGGTTCTAAAATTATTAGAATAAAAAAATAATTTTTTTCAAGTTATTAGTGATTGAAGTTTTTAATAATGCAAAATGGAAACATTTTTTTCTTGAGGTCTTCTGAAACCATTTTTAAAGTTAAAAAATCACGTTATATGTCTTGAAACGTAGTTTTTAAAAATATTTATTCTTAATTTTTATCGTTTTTTAAATTATTTACTTCCCTAACAGCACAGGATATTCAGGATATCCTACGGACATCCTAGAGATATCCGGTGATTAGGATATCCGTGTGCTGTAAATGTTAATAAGAACAGCTTTCTACGTGCATTATGTACAATTTTCATTTTTATCAGTCCCTTTAAGTACGAAAAAAACAGTATTTTTTTCTAATTTTTGATTCAAAAGCCCGCCATTTTTTTATTTTTTTGTTTTTAGTAAAAATCCTAGTTCACGGACTGTAAACCATGTATATTTTAAGATTTTTTGGTATTTATAGGTTTCCGGTTATTCAAATTGGTGAAATCGTGTCTACCGCAAAAAAAATTTTAAATTTTAAAAAACAATTTTAAAAAATAAGAATGATTAAAAATTTGGGAAAATAATTGAAAAATGATTTGAAATTTTGAAATTTGACGAAAAGAATTAAAATATGATAAAAAGAATGATAAGTTGAAAAAAGAAATTAAATTTAAAATAAATAATTAAAAATGTATAAAATTAGAAAATTAATTAAAAAATGATGTAAACAATTTAAAAAGGGGAATAGTTAAAAAATAATGTAAATAATTGAAAATTGAAGAAAATAATGAAAATTTCAGAAAATAATTAAAAACTTTTTGGAAATAAAGTATAAATCAAAGAAATAATTGCAAGCCAAGATTTGAACTATAAAACTGTATAAAACACTATTTATTAAAAAACACTTTAGGAAATTACATAGATATAGAAAAGAAATGTAGTGTTATTAGCGATATTTTGATTAAACTATTCAACTTTTCACAAATTAGGAATAAAAGCGTCGCGTCGGTTTCAATTGTCAGCTTTGTCACGCTTCGACAGCTTCTTGTATTATGAAAAGGAACGAAAGTAATTGAAAATAAAAAAAATTCAATATAAATTTATTTATTGATTTATTCCAACATAAAGGGATAAAAAACCCTTCATTATATAAAAAAAAAGAACTTAAAGTGCTAAGTACAACTGTTGGATTCCATGTCAACTTGTAACAAGATTTTTTTGATGGAATGGGATTCGGCTATAAATTGGCTTAAATAATACTATTGTAGTGAGGATAATTAACACCAAGT
Source organism: Ganaspis brasiliensis (assembly GCA_037103525.1). Classification (NCBI taxonomy): domain Eukaryota; kingdom Metazoa; phylum Arthropoda; class Insecta; order Hymenoptera; family Figitidae; genus Ganaspis; species Ganaspis brasiliensis. The sequence goes on along the minus strand of JAZKLR010000259.1, from coordinate 338,616 downwards.
ACTTTTTCAAAATTTTCAAAAATGGCAGAGATACAGGACTTTAAATTTTAATGCTATTTTTTTCTTGAAACACTATAACTTTTGTTCTAATTATTCGATTTTCGTTTTTAAATTGTCAAATGATTTGTCTTAAGATATACTATCTAACAGTAAAAAAAGTTTCAAAAAAATTTTTTTTTTCAATTTTTGAGAAAAAATAAAATTTTGAATTTCGTTTTTGAAAATACGTGGATTTTGATTTTTTTCATTGTTTGGGAAAAAGAAGCTACAAGTGTAATATACAAGTCCTGTAAGTTTCATCTTGGGACCTCCAGTAGTTTTTGAGAAAACCAAATAAGTTGTACAACGATTTTAGTGTATTTTTTAGCAGGTCTTTCTCCCTTCACGATGAGTCTCAACTAACTTCAACCCAACCCTTTGCAAAAATATGTTGAAATAAATGCTATAACGATTCAAGTTATTTGAAATGGGTCAGAAAACAGGTCCTTAGTGTTGAATATTTTGCGGTATAAAATTTAGATTTTTCCAATCTATATATCCCTTAGAAACGATTAATTTTAAAAAATAAGTAATTTCTAATAGAAGTTCAAAAGAAGTGTAGCTTTTAAAATATTATAACTTCCATCCTATTTCAGATAGAAAACTGAGCTTGCCATAGATTTACTCAGAATTAAATCTTTTTTTAATTATTTATGTTGGATGAAGTATTTGTCTTAGATGCAAAGAAAATGACTTACAATTTTTTTCAAACATTTTTTGTGGTTAAATCTGAATGTAAAAGTTCATATCTCGGAAAGTTTTAGAGCTAATGCAATCTATTTTCTTGTTTTTCAGCAATTTTTATACACTACATTTAGTCTGCGAAATTTAGACCTACTATTTTAGTTTTCTATATATGCTTATAAGTTTATATGAATTGCGAAGGAGTAATATTCAAAAATCTAAATTTTATACCAATTTTTCAATTTTTTATCAAGTTTGATGGGGTACAGATATCCGTGAAATCGTCAACACTAAGGACCTATTTTCTGACCTATTTTAAATAACTTGAATCGTTATAGCATTTATTTCAACATATTTTTGCAAAAATATGCTGATGAAACCGCTTTAAAAAATATAAATGTAGGTTTTTCAAAAAAGAACCATCCGATTTTCTTCATTTATGGCTTAAAATCATCAGGAGGCATGCCAGAAACAAAATAAAAAAGAATTGAGATGGGCGAGCACTTTTGGGTTGAAGTTAGTTGAGACTCATCGTGAAGGGAGAAAGACCTGCTAAAAAATACACTAAAACCGTTTTAGAACTTATTTCGTATTCTCGAAAACTACTGGCGGTCCCAAGATGAAACTTACAGGACTTGTATAGTACACTTGTAGCTTCTTTTTCCCAAAAAATGGAAAAAAATCAAAATCCACGTATTTTCAAAAACGAAATTCAAAATTTTATTTTTTCTCAAAAATTTAAAAAACAAAAATTTTTTGAAATTTTTTTTTACTGTTAGATAGTATATATCTTAAGACAAATCATTTGACAATTTAAAAACGAAAATCGAATAATTAGAACAAAAGTTATAGTGTTTCAAGAAAAAAATAGCATTAAAATTCAAAGTCCTGTATCTCTGCCATTTTTGAAAATTTTGAAAAAGCACTTGGTGTTAATTATCCTTACTACAATAGTATTATTGAAGCCAATTTATAGCCGAATCCCATTCCATCAAAAAAATCTTGTTACGAGTTGACATGGAATCCACCAACTATAAATAATTGAAAATTGAATAAAACAATTCTAATACCAGTTAAATATTTTAAAATTTTAGGAAATCATAAAATACAGATTGAAAATCATCAAAAATTGAAAAAAATGATGGTAAATTTGAGAGAAATATTTAAGAGTCTTAGAAAATAATTTTAAAAATAAAAATAAATACAAATTTGGGAAAATAATTGAAAAATGTTTTTTAAAATTTGAAACTTGAAGAAAATAATTGAAATTTGATAAAAAGAAAGATAAGTTGAAAAAAAGGATTGAAATTGAGGAAAAATACTTAAAAATCTTTGAAATTAATTAAATAAAATAAGAATAATTAAAAATTGAAGAGAAAATAACTGAAGAAAGCTAAAAATAATTGAAATTTATAATTAATAAATTTTTTTTGGAAATTATGAAAACCAAATGAAAATAATTAAAAATTGAAATTTGAGGAAAATACTTAAAAATCTTAAAAAATAGTTTTACAAAATGAGAATAATAATGAAGAATTTAGGGAAATATTTGAAAAATGATAAAAGTAATTTGAAATTGAAATATGTTGAATATAATTAAAAATTTTAAAAAGTTACTGTAATATGCTGAAAATAATTCAAATTTCAGATAAATAATTTTTGTCACAAATTTTAATGAATATCTAGTGTTGCCTGTGAGCTATTGAAATTTTGCATGTATTTGGCATGGGGAAAAAATACATTTTCTCGTAGAGTTTATGTAACATCGTTAAAAATTAATATTTTTGTACCGGACTACTCTGTTTCTCTCCATAAATGTTCAAAGAATAACATGTAATTATTTACTTATGAAATTTGAGAGATTAACTATTTTCTACAGGATCAAAAAGTTGAAAAAAGAAAAGCAAAATAACTTATTGGTGGAAAAAATATTAATTAAAAAAAAAAATTGAAACTGCTAATTATAGTTTATCTTCTTTTTGAGGTCGTTGATTACAAATCTGAAGTAATATTTCAAAAATTCGAAATGGCGGATCCAGTATGGTGGCTATGAAAATTTGAAAAATTACTCAATTTCTAGGAAACGTCGTATCAAGGGGTTTTGGGGATCCCTGATTACAAATTTAAAGTCAGATTTCAAAAATGCAAAATGAAGAATCCAATATGGCGGATTTAAAAATTTTTTAATTAATCCATTTTTATGAAACTTGGTATGAAGGAGTTGTTGGGATTCCTGTAGTTACAAATCTTAGTTCAGATTTGAAAAACTGAAAGTGCCGGATCCAATATAGCGGGCATAATGTTTAAAAAATTATTATAATATAATTATGTAATATAATTGTGACCCGTTCTGAACAAATGGACCTAAGAAGCAAATTGGTAATTTTTTGTAGAGAGAAAACAAAATTCGAGCACGCATGGTAATCTGTACAAATCGAGAGATTTGAATTGTTATAACTTGAAAATTATTTAATAAAAACTTTCTCTGTCTTCAGATAATGAAAAAGGAACCTTTAATAAAATTCCAAAAACCGTAAACTGAAAACGAATTTTTGCTTCTTCGGTACCTTTCTTCAGAACGGGTCACAATGATGCCCACCATATTGGTTCCGATACTTTGAATTTTTCAAATCTGACTTAAAATTTGTAATCAGCGACCATAAAAACAATAAAAACCATAGCAGTTAAATATATAGCAGTTTAGATTTTTCTTTTTTTAGTATTAATATTTTTTGCCAATAATAACCTATTTTTGCTTTCTTTTTTGTCAACTTTTAGGTCTTCTAGGAAATATTAAACTTAACAAATTTAATATGTAAATAATTACATGTTATTCTTTAAACATTTATGAAGAGAAACTCAGTATTATGGTAAAAAATATTAATTTTTAACGATTTTACATTAAATCTACGAAAAAATGTTTTTTTCCCATGCAAAATTCATGCAAAATTTCAATATCTCACAGGCGCACCACTAAATATTAATTTAAAATAAAATTATAAAATACATATCTATTTTTGTTCAATTTGTGACAAACTTAGGGGCGCAAATGAACAAAATTCCAAAATGTCATTTTTAACGGCCTCCCTAGTGGGCATTTATTTGTTGTACTGAACTTTAAATAGGCATTTTATCAAGGAGATACGTCGAACAATTTTAATCTATTTCTTTCTGACATTGTACAAAAATTTTAAATTAAATATTACAGTAGGAAAGAAGGGAAAGTGAATTTCGGTATGTTGGAAATATAGGTGGACCCTCTCCTGCAAAGTGCAGTTAATAAATGACAAAATACTTGTAATATTAGATTGACATTTCTTTTTGTTCTTTTAATTAGAAAATAGTTTTTTTTTTACAAAAGGAAGGATTATTCATTCCGCTTAAAGAATGAGAAAAGCTTTCAATTTTTGAACGTCGAAAGAATATTGTTTTGTTACATAACCTCTTTAATAATAATATTGTCATATGAGATTAGAGTAATTTGAAAAATTGTGTTTATTTCTATGATAATTTTCATTATTAGATTTTAGAAACTTGTAAATTTACTTTTCTGTAACTGTCTGTCCATCTGCTGTGATCATCTTTCTCTTCTTGTGTAGGTGGTATAAGTTTTGACCAAAGATGTGAACCTTCCTATCTTCTTCTACAGTACTCATTTTATGAGTAATATTTCTAACAAACTTTAATAATTGGATAATTTTGGTAGAATTTTAAAACTTTTAGTAAATATTAGTTAAGGTTAACAATAAGCGGCAAACAAATTGTACCTAATTAATGAGAGTGACTATAGTATTACTTGCATAGTTGTTTCTAGAACTTTCTGGAGATATTGTTTTAACTATACATAATAACAGTAGTTCACAATTCTTGACTTTAACTTATTTTTTTATAAACCAGTAAACGCCAATAACTTGAAATTTTCTTTAAATTGTATATTGCAACAAAAAAAACAAGAGGGATGATTATAATTAAATGCAAAAAGCTTGTAGTGCGTTGTATTTTCAAATGGCTGAAAATCAAGAAGCCCCATTATCAAAGAAATCCAGAAGAAAGAAAGTATTTTATAATGATGGATTTGATTATAACCGATATGGAAAAATCAAAAACGACTCTGTGTATGTAAAAAATATGAGTAAAATCTGCTGACCGAATTCATTTCAAATCAGGCAGGCTTGACATAATCGAAACTGAAAATCAATTTTATCCTCAAAAAGTTGTTTTTCAAAGAATTTTAGACGACACGTATTTTTTTGTTTAGCTGAAAATAAAAATTTCATGGAGTTATAAAGATTTTAATTTTTAAAGTCGGAACTCTCGTTTATTTAAAAATTAAGAAAAAAAACCTTACAAGTGTAATAACTTTTTAAGTAATTGGGATATCTTATTCCTTTTTAACGGGCTGAAAGAGTAGTTTGTTCTCTTTAAAAAACCATTGAAAAAATTTAAAAATGTTCTAAAATAACAAAATGGCGGGCGTTTTACTAAAAAATTTTGAATTGCAATTATTCAAAAACCCCAACGTTTTTTTAGTTGAAATTTTTTTAGGAAATTGTCGTCATAGTAAAAATTATTTTTCATAAGAATTTTACTTGTGCCCGATTTTGGTAGAAGAGAAAAAAATTATTTTTTATTTTTTTGAAGGAAATTTTCATTTCTCTCAAAAAATACACTAGATATCAAAAAATTTTCTAAATAAAAGTTGTTCCTCTTCAAAAAATATAAAAAAAGTTTCTCTTGATATTTTTCTCTATTTCTTGTTTTTTTAACAAATTTCGTCAAAATTCGATTAAAATCTAATTTTTCGAAAACTTTGCAATGTATTTGGATGCAAAGAAGCAAATAATTGTTTGAAGACGTGTAATTTATCAGATGCGCTTATATTTCAAACATATCATGTTTTTAGTTGTTGAAACATTCTTTATAATTTTATAGGTAGAATTTTTAAAAATATTTTATTCAAAAGTTATTAAATAAATAAAATTGGATTTAGAAATATTTTTAAACAAAATGTTATTTAACAAAAGCCAACAAATAAAATTGTGAATATAGTTTTAAAGGGAAAAATGAGCTATTATATTTGTCAAGATTGGATAAAAATGACATATTTCCAGTAGATTCAAAGAAAAAACATAAAATGTTAAATAATTATTATTTGACAACAAATTTTGACGCAATCTAATTTTTTCTGATAAATGTGAAACTTGATATTTCAAAGTTTGGTGAAATTAACTTTAATAACATTTTCATTCAGCTAAAAAAACCACTCTTAATTTGAATTTTCTAATGAAACCAGTTTAACAAAATATATAAAAAATTCAATTACAATAAAATTGTCATATGCTTGAAATATAAACGCTTCTGATAAATTACACGTCTTCAAACAATTATTTGCTTATTTGCATTCAAATACATTGCAAAGTTTTCTAAAAATTAGATTTTTATCGAATTTTTACGAAATTTGTTAAAAAAACAAGAAATAGAGAAAAATATCAAGAGAAACTTTTTTTATATTTTTTGAAGAGGAACAACTTTTATTTAGAAAAATTTTTGATATCTAGTGTATTTTTTGAGAGAAATGAAAATTTCCTTCAAAAAAATAAAAAATAATTTTTTTCTCTTCTACCAAAATCGGGCACAAGTTAAATTCTTATGAAATATAATCTTTACTATGACGACAATTTGGAAAAAAAATTTCAAATAAAAAACAGGTGGGGTTTTTGAGTAATTGCAATTCAAAATTTTTTAGTAAAACGTCCGCCATTTTGTTATTTTAGAACATTTTTAAAATTTTTCAATGGATTTTTAAAGAGGACCAACAACTCTTTCAGCCCGTTAAAAAGGAATAACATATTCCAATTACTTAAAAAGTTATTATACTTGTAAGTTTTTTTTTCTTAATTTTTAAATAAACGAGAGTTCCGACTTTAAAAATTAAAATCTTTATAACTCCATGAAATTTTTTTTTCGGCTAAACAAAAAAATACGTGTCGTCTAAAATTCTTTGAAAAACAACTTTTTGGGGATAAAATTGATTTTCAGTTCCGATTATGTACAGCCTGCCTGATTTGAAATGAATTCGGTCTGACTTCTTTTAAATATCATTTTGCAAATATTAAAATTCTTTTTCTTTTTACTATAAGCAGACTTGAACGTGTCCAGTGATCCGGGAAATCCGGGATATCAGACCTGATTGAAGTGGGAAACGTTTCTGAGTAACGAATGCATTTTTTTTTCCTTTTTCAAATTATTATTTTGTTATATGCACAGAATTATATTAAAAAACACCTAAAAAAAATCATTTCGAAATACTTTTAAGGGCTACAAGCCCCTTTTTTTGAAAAAGAAAAAAAAGACAAACAAAAATTTTTCATTAGTTACTCAGTAACGTTTCCCACTTCAATCAGATGATATCAGGGAATTTGCCGGGAATTTTATATTTCGTGAAAAAATCCGGGAATTTGTGAATAGATCCGGGAAATCCTGGAATTTTTCGGAAATGTCGGAAAAATAAAATATAGTGTACTTTAAAGATTTTAAAAGGTGTCGCGAATTAGAGCATTTTAGATCGGATCAATTATGTAATAATTAATAGATGATTTAATTGTATTCGACAATAATACTTATTATAGTGTTTCATTTAAAATATTTATTTTTGTTCTGACCCAACATTTGTGGATAAATCTTAAAAATTTTAAATGTAATATTGTAATCTGTATGAAATTTAAAAAATTGGGTTAATACAGATCTTCAAAATACCTACGAATTACAAATTTTTAGTATGAAGATAGAAAAAAATAGTAACAAATTTTTATATGTTTAAGGAGGTATAATCGTAAATAGAATTAACATTATAATTTTAATTAAATTTTGTCCAGTGGTAGATTATGGTCTTATAATGATGCACTTAAATTTTTGAGACCTCAAGGTGCTTGTGAAAAAAGTTAAAGGAGATTTTGTTTTTAACATTTTACATTGTGTTTCATGGGAATTGAATAGCTTGTGATATAGATATATTGAGACATTTATACATGTATTTTCAAAAGTACCTTGAGGTCTTAAAAATTTATCTGCATCATTATAAAACTATTGTATACCAGTGGACAAAATTTAATTAAAATGGTAATGTTAATTCTTTTTACGATATAACCTCCTTAAGTCATTATAATTATAATAAATCCCAAACTGGAATTAATTTATATTCCAATTTGTTAAAATTCTTAAATTTCAATTAATTTAAATTTAAAAACTATTTAAATAATATTAATTATTTTTCAGATTCACAATAATTCTTTTTTTAATTCTTACAATATTTCTAAGAGGCTTCACTTTTTGGAAACTGCTTAATTTTTATCTTATAATTTCTTATCTTTACAAATTTTTTAAATTTTTATTCCTTTCACTTTTGATATTCATGTTTTGTATTTATCTTTTTATTGTAGGATTTTCATTAATTTTCTTCTTTTTATGCAAATTGTTTAATATTACTGTACACAATTTTGTTATTATAACAGTCACTAAACTTTTTATTTCGATGATCTTCATAATTATTTCCATATTTTTAAAAATAAATACGCTCACTTTTTTTGTAAATTTATTCAATTTGGTTTCACATCTTGTCTATTCATAACAAATTTATTTATTCTTTCACGCAAAATTTGTAGATTTTCTTTATTATTGTAAATTTATTGTTGGCTTTGTTTTAAGTGTTATATTATAAAAATATTTTTGGCTTAATTTGTTTAAACTTTTTTATTCTTAAAGGATTTTTAAATTTCCTATATGGACTTTTTATTTATCTTTGCATACATTTTTTTATTTTATTGTTATTAATTCTAATTTTTTAGTAGATTCTTATCAAATTTTTTTATTTTTTGTACCTTTTATATTTTTTTACAGTTTTTTAGATTAAGAAAAAAACCATTTCTCATTTCCTTCATATTTATTTAATTTTCTTGTTGTTTCACAATTTTTGTAATCCCGCCTAACATTTTAATTAATTCTTTAATTTTTGTCATCATTTTTTCGTTTTTTAGAAAATGTTTTCATTCTTTTCAATTGTCTAGCTTTTACCTTATAATTACGAATATTTGAAAACATGTATTTGATGCTTTTATCTACATTTTTTAAATTTCTCAATTTTCTACTTTTTTGAAAGCTTTTATTCTTTTATTTTAGATTATGTAAATTTATTATTGTACTCAGGGGCGTAGCTAGGCTGAGTGTCACCCGGGGCGGAAATGAGATTGTCACCCCAAAAACTCAAATCCTTCCCTACTACTAACCTTTTTTTTTTTTTTTTTTTTAGTGAGGATAGTTGATTTTTGTTCTATTGTACCAGCTTTCCTCTAGGGTGTCACCCCTAAAATGGTGTCACCCGGGGCGAACCGCCCCCTCCGCCCCCCCTTGCTACGCCACTGATTGTACTAAATATTCTCATTTGAACATCGTTCTTCTATTTCATAAAATTTCTTTTCTTTTAAATTTTTTTTACATTTTCCAAAATTTTATTCATTTTTGTTTTATTCAATTTGTAAAAGAATTCTCTAATTTTCCTAATTTTAAAATTTTGTTCTCTTTGGTTAGTAGATTTTAACCAAATTTTATTATTTTTTGTACTTTTTACATATTTTTACAGTTTGTTAGATCAAGGAAAAAAACATTTCTCCATTTTCTTCCTATTTATTTAATTTTCTTGATTTTTCACTATTTTGCTGTCCTTTCTTGCTTTTTAATGAATCCTTTAATTTTTGTCATCATTTTTCCATTTCTGAGAAACATTTTTTCTTCTTTTATTTCATAGGATTTCTTTTCTTTTAAAATGTTGTTCTCTATAGTAGTATATTTTAAAGTTTTTTTAATTATCTCTTTATTTTTTATTTTAATTGAAAAGAAATGTCCGTAAATAGTTTAATTTTTTTTAAAAAAATTTCTACTTCTTATATATTTTTATGTCACTATTTTATTCTTGTGTTCTTTTCTTCATTTCTTTAATAATGTCCATGACATTTGTCATTTAAAAGAATTTTCTCATTTTTTTGAATAGACTGTTTTCTTATCTTCTTACGTTTTTGTTTGTTTTTATAATTTGTTATTGTTTTGCTGCTCTTACCAAATTGTCTTAATTTTGCGATCATATGAATGAGATCATGATTTTTATCAGCCCTGTAATAAAAAACATTAAAAAAGCTACTCAACTACTTTATAATATATTATTTCAAAATTGTTATCTATAATTTTCATTTTTAAAAATCCGGGAAATTTGTGCTCTAAGATCTGGGAAATCCGGGAATTTAAAATTGCCAGTTTCCTAAACACCCTGGAATGTCCCAATGATAAGAGACCCACTTTCGGACTAATAGTTGTTTATATTTGTATATTATTTATTGAAAATTTGACATTTTTTGAGATATTGTGGGCTATTAAGTTTGAAACTTATAAGGATTCAAGATAAAAAGTTCAAAAAATCAGCTTTCCACGATAAAGTATTTTAAACTTCAAGTGCATCATTATCTTTCATACTGAATTGGAAGTAGAAAATAACACAATTAAATATTTTTAATTACGAGACAGTTATGGTAATCATATGATCCGATGTGTTACATTATATGGTTTCTTTTAAAGAAATGAAAAGTAAATAAAAAGCTAAGACACTTTTAAGAAAATGCGAACATTTCATAAAATAAAGTCGGAATAATGCACTGAAAGAAATGTCTGATTAAAATAGCCAGAAAATCATGTTAAATAGGGCCTTACTGCAGTTTCTGGTTATTTTAACCGGAATTCTGGTAAAATTACCCTCAAATCTGCTAAAATTAACCAGAATTGTGGTTACAATAAACGGAAAATCATGTTAAATAGGGCTTAACCGGAATTTCGGTTACTTTAACCGTATTGTTTTTTTTAGTGTGGACCATGTTTATTTATCAATAAACATATACGTTTGTATTAGATGTACATTATCAATGAATTAAGTCTTAAACCAAGATTTTGTTTCAGGAAAATCCGATGTGCATTGTCCAGAAATGACATGTGTCCTGCAAAGGGTAGGCATGATATAAAAAATAACATTGTTCAACTGACAATACAGCATATTGGACATCTTCCGAATCCTGGTAAATGTAAATTAGAGGAATTTAAAAACTGTTTGCTTGAAACTGCGTCAAATTTTGAAGACTCCTTTAAAAGGAGTAAAGAAATTTACGAAATCGTTGCAAGGAAGTAAGTATATTTTAAAAAAATTCTATAACACACATTTTAATTTTCACAATTTTTATATGAGTGTGGAATGTATCTTTTAATTTTTACATTAAAAAAATTTTATCTTCACTTCTGTTTAACAAAAATCCTTAAAAAAATTTGTTATGTAGAGGTTAACGTTTTCAGATTTCAAAACATCAAAGATGCTTTTGTTATATAAATTTCAATCTATAAGAGTATAAAATACGAGTATAATAAAAGAGTATTCGATAAAAATTGGCAGTTAATAGACCGAAGTCATTTTCTATTACATGTCGTTTCTCTTCACTTATAATTTGTAGTTTCTCTCTTAACGAAAGAGTTTTAAATTTTCGCTTAAACATTTTGAATATTCGAAATAAATTAATCAATTCGCAAACGTTTTTTATTACAGTCGTTTTGAATATAGAAAAGATTATCACTTATAGAGGTCCGAAAGGCACTTTTCTTACTTATAGATGTCTCATTAAAAAATCATTTTTTAGTTATAGAGGTCCGAGAGGTGTTTCTCATACTTATAGAACTCTAATCGAGAATAATTTTTCTCGCTTACAGATTCTCACTTATAAAGGTTTTTACATGTACAAATGACGGAACCTGAAAATTAATCTGACTTATAGATGATTTTTAGTTATCCAGTTCTCACTTATCGAGGTTATACTGTACATTAAATGCAAAATCACATTTTCATTGAAATATTAATAAAAATAATTTTTGATTGCGTTTAAAAAATTGTATAGCGCGAAAAAGTTACTAGAGTTATAGCAGTTAATCCAATTCTTAGATAATTACTTTGTAATAGAAAAAAAAAATCCTTACATTATTCTTAAGCAGGAACATTGTTCGTTATAGGAAGGTAAATGATAAATATGATAAATGATAAAATATTTTATTTCTAAAATTGATGTTCTATGTTTCTAATAAAGTGGCCTGAAGAGGATGGTGATATTGGGGGAGACCGAGGAGGAATATAAAACTGCTATTAATTTAAATTTTTTTTTTATCAATTTATAAAAACACAAAGCTATCTTAACTACATTTTGTACATAATTTGCAGATATTTTTGTACTTTTTTGTAATCAATTTTTTTTTTATCTATTTGGTATTCGCTGTTTAGCAATGATATTAAAAAAGCACCGTTTGTTAAAAAATTGAAATCAAGGGACCAATATTTAATGTTTAAAATATGAAATAAACATATAAAATCACATAGTTATTAAAAATGAGGAGGTTTATAAAATTAAAGCATTAGATGAGGAGGAAAGTAACAACGTGTTACTTTCCACCTCATCCCTCTGTTCCTTGGATTTAAAAAAACAAGTTTAAATTACACAAAAGTATTTCGCATTTTTTAATTATGCACTAGCACGACTTAAATATAGATAATAAAGCTTCAAAATAACAAAAAACATTTTTAAAATATCTATAAAATCGAAGAAATATGATATTTTGAAAATTTAGGCAAAGACTTACTTTTGTCATAATTTTTGTAGAAAATTTTTCCAGTAGACCCCTTACTTAATTTGGGGGAGGTACAGGGGTCAAAACTTACTTAAAATTACTTCAGAACTATGTCTGTCCGCTCTTTGGTTTAGAAATTATAACCATTTTTACTTTCCACCTCTGCTACTTTCCTCCTCGGTCTCCCCTACTGCAAGTATAATTAATTTTTTTTTAATATAATTTACCTTCCTACACCGAACAATTTTCCTGATTACAGTTACTTTTTTTTTTATAAGCGAACCCTTTTCAAATAGATATTGATGTATTAATCTACACAATACAAGAATGTTTCCATAACTTTGAAGAAGTAACTGAAATTGCATAACGCAGGTACCCAAAGGAAGCCGTCATTTTCCCATTGCCAATGGCGTGTGACATTATTAAAAGTGGGAAAAGAAATGTGTTGCCTCCTGCTCCAGAAAATTTGGAAGATTTTAAAAATAAATTGGATGAAGACGATTGGTACAAGAAACTGCCTGGAAATGAAGATAGCGTGGAGACAAAATTGTTGAATGGAAAGGATGGTTCCAAGTCTCTCTGTTTCTTTTCAAAAAGTATTTTCCAATCAATTTCCCACTGCACAGAGTTCCACATTGATGGAACTTATAAGTCAAGGCCGAGAATCTTGGGAGTAGTCCAAATGCTGACAATTATTGCTGTCATTTTCAACCAGGTATACTCCACTAGGATACTTTTCCTCAAAATATCTTATATCTATAAAACGTGGTTACTCCCACAGCACCGAATATTTCCTGAAAATTTATGAAAGATTTATTTGCAAAGGGGTCGTTCATAAACCACGTAGCCCTCTTTTTTGAAAATTTTAACCCCCCCTCCCCCCACGCAGCCCACTATTCCATACATTAGCGCCATTTTTTCCTCTTAGCGTAGCCTACAGCTTGACCCCCCCACCCCCCCTAAGAGCTACGTGGTTTATGAATGACCAACTTCGGAATGTTTAAGTGCAAAGTTTAGTGAAAATTGTGTAAAGATTTAAATGTCCCGATTAAATAAATGTTTAGCGTGAAGATTTCCTGAACATTTAAATTACATTTTCGCCTAGTTATAATTATAACTATAATTAGGCGAAAATGTTCAGGAAAGGTTTAGGAAAGTTTCACGCTAAACATTTATTTAATCGGGACATTTAAATCTTTACACAATTTTCACTAAACTTTGCACTCAAACATTCCAAAGTTTGCAAATAAATCTTTAATAAATTTTCAGGAAATATTCGGTGCTGTGGGGGTAATAAAATTGTTTCACAAGACATAGCATGAAAAAAAATTAATATATGTATGTATGCATTTATTCGTTTTATTGTATGCAACAATCTTGAAAGCATTATAAATCTATAATTTATTGACGATTATTGACAATAATTTGATGCAACAATTTTTTAAAACAAAGTCGATACTTCAAAAATTATCAAACTGCCTTTGAAAGCTTTAAGTAATTGAAAATGATACGCGTGAAAATCAAAAAATCGTTGAAATCCTGTCCTGAATAAATAACACTTTTTGTGCTGAAAATTCATGATTTTAAATATGTGTCGATTCAGGGTGAAAAGGACCTTAGCTGCAGAAATGAGTTTTACGCGTACGGGAGTTTGAAGTTGAGTCTACCTATGTCACTGTTGGGTTACGCCTATGTTTCACCGCTAATAACACAAAAACTAATAGACATAAACAATTTTTCATTCATGTATGTGAAAAAGCAACTCAAATTCTATGTATTCATAATAATAATTAAAAATAAAATGTTTTGAATTTTACAGGACGGGTGTTTTAAGAAGTGACGGCCTATGTTATTGTTAGATTATGTCTGTGTTTCGTCGCTAATAACAGAAAAACTAATAGACATAAACAAGTTTTGTTTACTGTATGTGAAAGAGCAACTGAAATTCTACCGATTAATAATGAACATTCAAAATCGATTGTTTTGCAGCTAAGGTCCCTTTTACCATGAATCGACACATAAACATCTTAAAGAGCAAGTCTTTTTTTTACAATAGGGTCAGTTGGGGTAATTCCGGAAAAAATTCTTAATTTTCACTAATAACGTAAGTTTTTTATTTTAAAAGGCAATACTTTCAGTTTTATTTTGCATTAAATTTTTATGTCACTTCTCTAGAATAATTGTATGGGTTAGTAGATTTTATAGGTGACCCTGAATCGCGAAAAACTGCTATCTGACATTACCCCGACGATTTTGACAAAATTTCAAAAGTTAGGTGTAAATAATGTTCAGCACATATCACCGTTTTTTTTAATCTGACCCATGCACTTTACTGAATAATTTGCATGATTATAGATACATAAATAACTTAGAATTTGTGTTAAAAAGACAGTTTAAAATGAGTATTAAAATTATAATCATACATCAATTCACATTTTTAGGCAATTCCTTTCGCCTGGGTCTTAATGGACAGACATACTGGTGATGCATACGCACCTGTATTGAACTTTGTTTTCAACACGGTTGGGAGCTTTCTAAAACCAAAACTGTTTATAACAGATTTTGAAGTCGCTATTAAAAACGCCATATTTTGTACGTGTTCTTCGCATGTGAAATGGCGAGGCTGCTTCTTCCATTACGCACAGGTAAACATTACAGAGAAAACCAACTGTCAACTTGCTTTTAACTGATTTTCAATTTTATAACTTTATTAACTTTTTCCTCAGTTCGTCACATACTAGATTCACCCATTTCGTTAATCTGTCAAACATTTTTTAATTTTTCAGAGTTTTTTAATTTCAATATTCATTTATGAAAATTGTTATTAATCACATATTTAATTTCTGGAAAAATTAATTAATTAAAATTTCAATCAATTACAAACTTAATTCTTCAAAACTTTCAGCAGTAGAAACTAATGACAAACAAAGATTTGGATGATCTAATTTTCAATGTATTCTGTTTTTCATTAGCATTCAATGTAATTGATTGAATTTGACATTGATCGACATCACAGTGATTAAGTAAATGCTATTGTTTATATTGTGACAATTTAAATTGATTGTACATACAAATTTTTCTAAAGTGTTAATGATGTTTCATTGTTTATTTATTATACGCATTTAATCAGCTCAAATTTGTATACTTTATCTAAGTTTCATCATTTCTCCATGTAGCTCATAACAATTGTTAAAATTAAAAAATAATTTGAAACTGATTTGAAACCATCTAAACTGTAGTTTAGGTATTTTATATTTTATGAACATGAAATTGAGTCAAACAACATTTTAATTTGTCTACATTGCAATTATTTTGAATTTCAAGTAATTAAAATGTCATTCGTTCCGAAATTATGTAAATTCGAAATTTTATTTGCTTCCAATACCCTTTAAAAGAAGTTCATTTTAATTTTAAGCATACTTTAATTTCAATGTATTATAAATGTAATCCTTCTCACTAGCATAGATATATAATAATAATAATGTTGTCTAACTGATCAGTTGATCACCCTTTCTGCTTTTTAATTATATACTTTTAAAAAATAGTTACTTACGCTGTATAATATATTTCAATTAACCTTCCAAACACTCTTAATTTCTTAGTGAGATATTCATAACAGACAGTTACTTTTCATATTTAAGGCCCTGATTAAAAATGGAAAAAAAAAGGTTTGTTGAAGAAAAAAGATTCCGAAGATTCAAAGGAAGAAAGCAGAAAGTATCTGGCTAAAATAACAGCGTTAGCTCTACTTCCTGCCGAGAAAATAGCTGAAACCTTTTTGGAAATTCTAACTGGTCTCAATGCTAGTCAAAAAAAAAAATTTATGAAGTTCAATAAATATTACGTTCGTTATTGGTTGAAGATAGTTCAACCACAAGGTTTCAGCGTTTTTAGGATGAAGAATCGAACAAACAACCTTCAAGAGTCCGACAATAAACAAATATATGCGACCATCGGTCGTAGACCAGGAAGTTATTTATTCTCAAGTAAGTTATGTACTGCATTTGGCAAAAGTATTATAATTGTCACATTGTTATCTAAGAATTCGAAACAAATACAAATTTTTCTTTTTCTACTTTTGAAGATAATTATATATTTTTTGAAACATTATGTGTCAAACAATACAAAAGTGGCATGCTTCTACACCTGCGATACTTTAAAATCTTATTTTAAGATAAATAAAATGAATTTTAACATAATTAGTTTCACTGTAGTGAACATTTTTTAAACGTGGCCTTATAACGAATTGTAAAAATCCTCTACTACATTAGTTTCATTTAATATTCTAGAAAGCGTACATAATCGTTTGTAAAAGTTTCAAATTTCTCAAAAATAGATGCGCAAAAACTTTGGTAGAAATGAAAAGATATAACCTATTTCTATATTTTCCAGAAAAAATTGTCGAAATAGTGGAAAGTATTAACCGCAAATTAAAAAGTATCGAGCAGGGTATTCTTCCGACAAAACGCAGGACGGAAGCACAGTTCTTGCAGGAGTTAAAGCTGTGGGAAAGATGGGAAGAACTGGAGAAAAATGGCAATCCTCTTGCTTTCATTCTCGCAGTAATCGAGGATAAATCTTTTCAGTCACAGCTACCCTCTATGGAAGAAACTGAGAATCCTGATGAGGAAGAACGCGATATGTTTGAAGGTATTTGAAAAGTTTAAAATCTACTTTTTCTAGAAGCAGGCGTCCAATAAGCGTATAAATAACTCAGAATGAGAATCTGCCTTATACGGAGAAAAATATTTGTGAACATATGTACAAATAAAAATAATTTTATAAAATGAAGCCTCTCACTCAGTGAGACGCATGAATATGTTCAAATTCCAATTCGTTAGAACTTTCATTTAGCAAAATTCCATTATTCAGAACTTTCTTGTATACGAATTCTCATTTCATCGAAATAATGTTTGACAAAATTCAAGTAAAACCGACTTTTAATACTTTATAATTCATACATAACCGAAATTTCATTTAACAGTCTTCATATTTGATTGAATTTTTATTTCACTGAATTCACAGGTGATCGAAATTATATTTTATAGAATGTCTGTTTAAAATAACTTTTAAATGAGTGAATGTATTTTTTTATAGAAATTCTACATGTTGGAACCTTTAACAAGCCGAAATGATATTTGACAGAATTCCTATTTCAATGAATATTTATATAGTAGAATGTACAGATTAGTGAACTTTTATTTAATAGAATTCATATTTGATCGAATTTTCATTTAACAAAATTCTCAGGTGAACGAATTTCCATTTTAGAACATCGACAACTTAAACGAAATTCCATTTGCCCAAATCGCTAATTCACAGAATTGGCATATAACAAAATATTAATTGAAGCGAATGTTTAAGTGACAAAATGTCCATTTGACCGAAGTTTTATTTGTCCGAATTCCGATTTAAACAAAGTAATACTTCATAGAATCCTTAAAACGCCGAATTTTCATTCGCCCCAATAAACCTTTCAGGATAAATACACTACGCACAAGCATAGAGAAAATTAGCCATTTTTCAATTCTTTTTTAATAACATTTGAAAACTAAGTTCAGCAAGGTTCGCTTCATTTTTCTTCTAATCTACACGTACAAATACCCAGGTATACCAAATTTCAAATCTCTAGGTCAAATAGATTGAAAAATAGGGGGGTGGGGGGGAAATAGGCATTTTAATTCATTTTTTGAAGAAAAAAAATAAAAAATGATTACGTCTAGAAGATTGTATTAATTTATGATAGTACATCAGTCAAAATTTTTTTTTTAAATATTCGATTTTTGAACCACAAAAAGCCACACTTAGAAAAATGTGTTGCGATTATTACTTGAAATAATTTGTACATTTTGACCATAATTTTATTGATTTTATATTTTTAACAGAATAAGTCGCATAATTTTTCTATAGTTACTTTCTATGCTATATTCATAGCATCTGCTCACGCGATAAAAGCCATAAGGACAATGAAAAATCGCTAATCGTAAGAATGAGAGGAAGTAGTACAGACATACATCTCTTTCTTCCTTCCTCTCATTTTTACGATT
Source organism: Ganaspis brasiliensis (assembly GCA_037103525.1). Taxonomy (NCBI): domain Eukaryota; kingdom Metazoa; phylum Arthropoda; class Insecta; order Hymenoptera; family Figitidae; genus Ganaspis; species Ganaspis brasiliensis. The sequence goes on along the minus strand of JAZKLR010000259.1, from coordinate 320,149 downwards.
ACAGATTAGTGATTAGAGGTTCATTGTGCGTCATGCTAATCGCAGCCGATTTTCCTCAGTGCACATATATATCCTTAAAGCTGGAAACAGTGTAAAAAATTGATGTTTTTGAAGAAAAGAAACTTGGATCTTAAATACCTAATAATAAATGCAAATACAATTATTAGTTCTTTGTTTTTCATTGAAATTCCAGGAAAATATTGAAAATGTTAAAATGTATAAGGAAGACCGGAAAAAAAGCGCACATTGCTTGGAAATTTTTAAATTGACAAAATTGCAAGATCAAAAAAATATTAACAAATTTAAAAGAAACAAATTAAGAATAAAGAAATTGGGAAAATGTTATCTAAATTGTATTGTTCTTTCTTTCAAAAGAATTGGAATTTCATAAATTAATATAAAAAATAGAAATTTTATATCCTGTTAAGGTAGTTCTCCGGCAGTTATACTTGAAAAAATCGATTTTCTATGGATTTTATTTAAATTGTGAGAAAACGTTATTTTATGTGTGCCTTATATGTGGTTAAAATTTCAATAGCCCTTGCAATGCTCAAAATTGAGATATTCAGGTTCAAAATTTCATTTTTTAGCATTTTCCATACAAAATTGGAATTTAGAACCTGAATATCTCAATTTTGAGCATTGCAAGGGCTATTGAAATTTTAACCAGACAGAAGGCACATATAAAATAACGTTTTCTCACGATTTAAAGAAAATCTATAGAAAATCGATTTTTTCAAGTATAACTGCCGGAGAACTACCTTAATTGCGGAACCTAGTATTTTTAAAATAAAGTGGCCTTTGGGACTTTTTGACAAAAAATAATATAAAAAAGTAAGCCTTGTTTATAAAAAACAATTAAATGGAAAGCAAAAAAAGTTTGTATTTCAAAGCCTGCAGTTGAGTCTTGAAATAATTCCCAAATAGCACCGAAGTTTGCGGAAAGCTAACGGGAAACTAACCATGTTAGGTTCGATAGCTTGCGCTGTTAGCTTCCTGTTAGCTTCAGGGAAACTCTAAATGTCCTCCGTTTTATAGTTTCCGATGTTAGCTTCCAGAAAGCTATAAATGTAATTTTTCCGAAAGTCTTTTTAGTAAGTTTGCACAAAGTTCGCGTAACACTTTCTCGTATAAAAATAAAAATAAAAATAAAAAAAATAAAAATTTTTTAAATTTTTTTTTTTTTCAACATGTTTAAATTTTTTTACAGCATACCTTCCCAGTAGGAAAGGCTATTCAAAAGTTGTGCGCAGCCATAACTACTATAGAGAGCAGTAGAAAACGACTGCGCATATAAATAGATTTTTTAATTTATCATAGAAATTTTGTGTAAAGTTACCAAAATTAACTTTCGGAAAAATTACAGTTTTAGCTTTCTGGAAGCTAACATCGGAAACTATAAAACGGAGGACATTTAGAGCTTCCCTGAAGCTAACAGGAAGCTAACAGTGCAAGCTATCGAACCTATCACGGTTAGTTTCCCGTTAGCTTCCCGCAAACTTCGGTGCTATTTGGGTTCTTAAGGGTGTTCCAGAGCCACCAGGCGGCGCCATGTCAAAGTTTACTCTGTCTTTGTTTCAATCACCTGTTTTGGGAACCGAATTTTCTACCACAAATTGTTGCCGCATCCGGGAATAAAATAAAATAGTTCCGAGTGATTTAGAAACTACAAATATGTAAAATTTCTCGTTGGTGTTGCGTTTTTATGTCAAGTATTGTGTTGTGCCAAAAATTTATGTGTAAAAATTGACGTTTGATGTATATCATCTGTCTTTGTCATGACTTAGCTTGGCTCTGGAACACCCTTAAACATAAAGTACAGATAGGTAAGTGTACCTACTTGCACGGTTTAAAATACAATTTGTAATTGCAGATTTTGACGATGATTCGGAAGAATCCTATTACCAAACGGTGCAAGATATCTTCCAAGATAGTGCAGTAGACGGTTTAACATTGCAAGATATTGTTAATTTATTTAATGAAGCATCATAAGTTGAAAATGTGAACATTGTAATGTAAGTTTTTTACCTGAAGTTTATAAAGCTTTTAATATAATATATCTTTAAAAAATGAAGAAAGTGTTGTTGTTATTAGAAACTTTTAAAAAATTTGTACTCTAAAAATGACTCTTTTATTCTTCAACATTATAAAAATTGTTATTGTTGATTCTTCATACAGAAAATATTATTTTACCCGAAATCTCTACATTGTGATTTGTTAGAAAAATCAGGTTTTTCAATAATTTTATTTTTATTTTGTCATGAAATTTCAATAAAATTTCATCAACTTCTAAAATTATGAAAAACATATCGGATAAGCTATTTGGGAATTTTCTAGCGTAATTGTGTTCAGAATTATAAAGATTCAAAAAACTGAAAATTATAAAAGAAAGTAAGATCTTTACTTTCTGTCATCCGATATAAGTTTTATATAAAATATACTTTTTACCCATTTTATAGACAATTGATTAACGAATTATTCGGCGTACTTCAGATTTCTTTTTGACCGATTTATCAGAACGTACTGATGTTTACTAAATCAGAAACATTTTTAAATATGAATTAAAGTGTTTTCTTGTTACTTTCTTTAGAGAATTTTATTTGACTTCTTCATTTTAATGGTCTAAATATACAAATTACGTTACGCCTATGAAAAATTTATGTGTACCACAATTAACGCAAACGTTATTTTTTTAAGTATTTATTTTGAGTGAGTAACTACTCAAAACTTGACATCGAAGTTTTTTCCATTATTATTATATTCAAAAATATAAAAGATTAAAAAAGTTAAAATGTCGATTTATATAAGAAAAAATCTTTTTAGAGTTTTCTGTGCAATAGATTTTACAAAAACCAAATTAATATAGTTTTTAATTTTGATTGCTTAATAGTAACATAAGAAAAAATGTCCAATGTCTCAAAATAATGGCAGTTGTAGAAAATGACAAATAATCCTTCTGTCGACATTTTAGAAAATTTTAATAGACTCGAATATGTAGAGATTGTCCTCCTAGGTAAATCTGATCAATTTAGAACTAGACAATATTTTTTGTGGACATTGAAAATATTTTTTACGATTATTTAAAAATCTTTTCTTCCTTCTGTCGATTTGTTATAGTTTTTTTTTTAATTATAATAGACTCTTACATGGAGGGAACGTTCTGCTAGGTGAATCGGATCAACTTAAAATTAGAATTTTTTTTTTGTGACATTGAAAATATTTTGTAGGATTATTTTAGATTTCTTTCCCTTTTGTCGATTTTTTAGAGTATTCATAAATTTTGAAGTCTATAAAATTTATGGAATGCCCTCCTAGGTGAATCTGATCAACTTAAAACTTGATTATATATTTTTTTGTGGACATTGAAAATAATTTTTAGGATTATTTAACAATTTTTTTTTCTTTTGTCGATTTTTAGAGTAGGTATTAAAAAATTTTCAAGTCTATAATATTTATGGAATGTCCTCCTACGTAAATCTGATCAATTTAAAACTTTATTCAATTTTTTGTGGACATTGCAAATATTTGTAAGGATTACTTTAGATTTTTTTTCTTTTTGTAGACTTTTTAGAGCATTTGTTAATTTTATTAGACTTCAATATGTAGTGAATGTCTTCTAAGGTTAATCTGATTAATTTAAAACTTGATTATATTTTTTATGGATATTGAAAATATGTTTATAATTATTTTAGATTTTTTCCCCTTATGTCGATTTGTTAGATTTTTTTTTAATTTTAATAGACTCTTACATGGAGGGAACGTTCTGCTAGGAAAATCTGATCAATTACAACTTGATTATATTTTTTGTGGACATTGAAAATATTTTTTAAGATTATTTATTTTTTTTTTCCTTTTGTCGGTTTTTTAGAGTGTTCAATAACTTTTAAGTCTAGAATATTTATGAAATTTCCTCCTAGGTAAATCTGATCGATATAAAGCTTGATTATATTTTTTTTGGACATTGAATAGTATATTAAGCAACAAGGGGTTAAAGGCAGCCATTTGTTTACGCTGATGTTTGTGTACGAGTGACAGTCGAGGGCGAAGCCCGAGACAAAACGAGTACACAAACATCATTGTAAACAAATTGGACTGACTTTAAACCCGTGTTGCTTACGATACTTTTTATTCCAAAGGCACAAACTTGGTGCTTTTAAATGTTTGTAGGTTAGGGTCTAAATGCATTCACTTGTTTGACCGTATAAAAATGGCGGCCATTTTTGCCCTGTGGTGGAAAAAATGTATAGATCAGCTGTTCATTTTTTCCCTAGGGAAAAAATGGAAGCCATTTTTACCCGGTCGAACAAATGAATGCGTTTAGACCCTGCCTACAGGCATCTAAAAGCGCCATGTTTGTGCCTGTGGGATAAAAAATATTTTTTAGGATTATTTAAAAATCTTTTCTTTCTTATGTCGATTTGTTATTTTTTTTTTAATTTTTATAGACTCTTACATGGAGGGAACGTTCTGCTAGGAAAATCTGATCAGTTACAACTTGATTATATTTTTTGTGGACATTGAAAATATTTTTTAAGATTATTTTTTTTTCCTTTTGTCGGTTTTTTAGAGTGTTCAATAAGTTTTAAGTCTAGAATATTTATGGAACTTCCTCCTAGGTAAATCTGATCGATATAAAGCTTGATTATATTTTTTGTTGACATTGAAAATATTTTTTAGGATTATTTAAGATTTCTTTCCCTTTTGTCGATTTTTTAGAGTATTCATAAATTGTTAAGTCTATAAAATTTATGGAATGCCCTCCTAGGTGAATCTGATCAACTTAAAACTTGATTATATTTTTTTTGGACACTGAAAATATTTTTTACGATTATTTTAGATATTTTTTTCCTTTTGTCCAGTTTTTAGAGTATATATTAATTTTTAAGTTTAGAATATTTATGGAATGTCCTATTAGGTAAATCTGCTCAATTTAAAACTTTATTATATTTGTTGTGGACATTGAAAATATTTTTTAGGATTATTTTAGATTTCTTTCCCTTTTGTCAATTTTTTAGAGTATTCATAAATTTTAAAGTCTAAAAAATTTATGAAATGCCCTCCTAGGTGAATCTGATCAACTTAAAACTTGATTATATTTTTTTTGGACACTGAAAATATTTTTTAGGATTAATTTAGATATTTTTTTCCTTTTGTCCAGTTTTTAGAGTATATATTAATTTTTAAGTTTAGAATATTTATGGAATGTCCTATTAGGTAAATCTGATCAATTTAAAACTTTATTATATTTTTTGTGGACATTGAAAATATTTTGTAGGATTATTTAAAAATCTTTTATTCCTTCTGTCGATTTGTTAGAGTTTTTTTTTTAATTTTAAAAGACTCTTACATGGAGGGAACGTTCTGCTAGGTGAATCTGATCAACTTAAAATTAGAATTTTTTTTTGTGACATTGAAAATATTTTGTAGGATTATTTTAGATTTCTTTCCCTTTTGTCGATTTTTTAGAGTATTCATAAATTTTGAAGTCTATAAAATTTATGGAATGCCCTCCTAGGTGAATCTGATCAACTTAAAACTTGATTATATATTTTTTTGTGGACATTGAAAATAATTTTTAGGATTATTTAACAATTTTTTTTTTCTTTTGTCGATTTTTAGAGTAGGTATTAAAAAATTTTCAAGTCTATAATATTTATGGAATGTCCTCCTACGTAAATCTGATCAATTTAAAACTTTATTCAATTTTTTGTGGACATTGCAAATATTTGTAAGGATTACTTTATATTTTTTTTCTTTTTGTAGACTTTTTAGAGCATTTGTTAATTTTATTAGACTTCAATATGTAGTGAATGTCCTCTAAGGTGAATCTGATTAATTTAAAACTTGATTATATTTTTAATGGATATTGAAAATATGTTTATAATTATTTTAGATTTTTTCCCCTTATGTCGATTTGTTAGATTTTTTTTTAATTTTAATAGACTCTTACATGCAGGGAACGTTCTGCTAGGAAAATCTGATCAATTACAACTTGATTATATTTTTTGTGGACATTGAAAATATTTTTTAAGATTATTTATTTTTTTTTCCTTTTGTCGGTTTTTTAGAGTGTTCAATAACTTTTAAGTCTAGAATATTTATGAAATTTCCTCCTAGGTAAATCTGATCGATATAAAGCTTGATTATATTTTTTTTGGACATTGAAAATATTTTTTAGGATTATTTAAAAATCTTTTCTTTCTTATGTCGATTTGTTATTTTTTTTTTAATTTTAATAGACTCTTACATGGAGGGAACGTTCTGCTAGGAAAATCTGATCAGTTACAACTTGATTATATTTTTTGTGGACATTGAAAATATTTTTTAAGATTATTTTCTTTTCCTTTTGTCGGTTTTTTAGAGTGTTCAATAAGTTTTAAGTCTAGAATATTTATGGAATTTCCTCCTAGGTAAATCTGATCGATATAAAGCTTGATTATATTTTTTGTTGACATTGAAAATATTTTTTAAGATTATTTTTTTTTTTTTTCCTTTTGTCGGTTTTTTAGAGTGTTCAATAACTTTTAAGTCTAGAATATTTATGAAATTTCCTCCTAGGTAAATCTGATCGATATAAAGCTTGATTATATTTTTTTTGGACATTGAAAATATTTTTTAGGATTATTTAAAAATCTTTTCTTTCTTATGTCGATTTGTTAGTTTTTTTTTAATTTTAATAGACTCTTACATGGAGGGAACGTTCTGCTAGGAAAATCTGATCAGTTACAACTTGATTATATTTTTTGTGGACATTGAAAATATTTTTTAAGATTATTTTTTTTTCCTTTTGTCGGTTTTTTAGAGTGTTCAATAAGTTTTAAGTCTAGAATATTTATGGAATTTCCTCCTAGGTAAATCTGATCGATATAAAGCTTGATTATATTTTTTGTTGACATTGAAAATATTTTTTAGGATTATTTAAGATTTCTTTCCCTTTTGTCGATTTTTTAGAGTATTCATAAATTGTTAAGTCTATAAAATTTATGGAATGCCCTCCTAGGTGAATCTGATCAACTTAAAACTTGATTATATTTTTTTTGGACACTGAAAATATTTTTTACGATTATTTTAGATATTTTTTTCCTTTTGTCCAGTTTTTAGAGTATATATTAATTTTTAAGTTTAGAATATTTATGGAATGTCCTATTAGGTAAATCTGCTCAATTTAAAACTTTATTATATTTGTTGTGGACATTGAAAATATTTTTTAGGATTATTTTAGATTTCTTTCCCTTTTGTCAATTTTTTAGAGTATTCATAAATTTTAAAGTCTAAAAAATTTATGGAATGCCCTCCTAGGTGAATCTGATCAACTTAAAACTTGATTATATTTTTTTTGGACACTGAAAATATTTTTTAGGATTATTTTAGATATTTTTTTCCTTTTGTCCAGTTTTTAGAGTATATATTAATTTTTAAGTTTAGAATATTTATGGAATGTCCTATTAGGTAAATCTGATCAATTTAAAACTTTATTATATTTTTTGTGGACATTGAAAATATTTTTTAGGATTATTTTAGATTTTTTTCCCTTTTGTCGGCTTTTTAGAGTGTTCATTAACTTTTAAGTCTAGAATATTTATGGAATTTCCTCCTAGGTAAATCTGATCGATATAAAGCTGGCTGATAATTTTTTTGGACATTGAAAATATTTTGTAGGATTATTTAAAAATCTTTTCTTCCTTCTGTCGATTTGTTAGAGTTTTTTTTTTAATTTTAAAAGACTCTTACATGGAGGGAACGTTCTGCTAGGTGAATCTGATCAACTTAAAATTAGAATTTTTTTTTTCGGACATTGAAAATATTCTGTAGGATTATTTTAGATTTCTTTCCCTTTTGTCGATTTTTTAGAGTATTCATAAATTTTGAAGTCTATAAAATTTATGGAATGCCCTCCTAGGTGAATCTGATCAACTTAAAACTTGATTATATTTTTTTTTGTGGACATTGAAAATAATTTTTAGGATTATTTAACAATTTTTTTTTCCTTTTGTCGATTTTTAGAGTAGGTATTAAAAAATTTTCAAGTCTATAATATTTATGGAATGTCCTCCTACGTAAATCTGATCAATTTAAAACTTTATTCAATTTTTTGTGGACATTGCAAATATTTGTAAGGATTACTTTAGATTTTTTTTCTTTTTGTAGACTTTTTAGAGCATTTGTTAATTTTATTAGACTTCAATATGTAGTGAATGTCCTCTAAGGTGAATCTGATTAATTTAAAACTAGATTATATTTTTTATGGATATTGAAAATATGTTTATAATTATGTTAGATTTTTTCCCCTTATGTCGATTTGTTAGTTTTTTTTTTAATTTTAATAGACTCTTACATGGAGGGAACGTTCTGCTAGGAAAATCTGATCAATTACAACTTGATTATATTTTTTGTGGACATTGAAAATATTTTTTAAGATTATTTTTTTTTTCCTTTTGTCGGTTTTTTAGAGTGTTCAATAAGTTTTAAGTCTAGAATATTTATGGAATTTCCTCCTAGGTAAATCTGATCGATATAAAGCTTGATTATATTTTTTGTTGACATTGAAAATATTTTTTAGGATTATTTAAGATTTCTTTCCCTTTTGTCGATTTTTTAGAGTATTCATAAATTGTTTAGTCTATAATATTTATGGAATGTCCTACTAGGTGAATCTGATCAACTTAAAACTTGATTATATTTTTTTTGGACACTGAAAATATTTTTTAGGATTATTTTAGATATTTTTTTCCTTTTGTCCAGTTTTTAGAGTATATATTAATTTTTAAGTTTAGAATATTTATGAAATGTTCTCCTAGATAAATCTGATAAATTTAAAACTTTATTATATATTTTGTGAACTTTAAAAATATTATTTAGAATTATTTTAGATTTCTTTTCCTTTTGTCGATTTGTTAGAGCATTTTTTTATTTTAATAGACTCGCATATGTCGGGAATGTCCTCCTAGGTAAATATGATCAATTTAAAAGTTGATTATATTTTTTGTGGAAATTGAAAATATTTTTTAGGATTATTTTACATTTTTTTCCCTTTTGTAGGATTTTTAGGGTATTTATTAACTCTTATGGACGTTAATAGCTAAAGGATGTCCTCCTATGTACCTCACATCGATTTACAGTCTCCAGGCGAATAGCTGTATGCTATTTAGATTGTGCATCTTTTCAGATGAACAAAGGATAGATGTTTTATAAAGGATGTTGAGATCGGAAAAGTCCTTTTTCTTATTCTGCTTTTTGTTCTTAAAGACTTAGGACTTGACGTCATTCTGGACGAAACCTGGAAAGCAATTAAATTTTTAATATATTCTTTAAGTGTTCTTCTTTTTTAATTTAATTTTGTAATTAATTATTTAAAAGTAATAATATTTGCTAAGTTATGTTTAAACAAAAAAATTTAATTTGATAAATATACATTTTCACCATTCTGCAGGTGGATGATTTGAAAGTCCTTATTCGTTGAGTCAACCATGTGAACAATGTCCTTTATATTTTCGATGCAAGTATACGTGAGTGTATAATTGAATTTGAAACAAATAGACCTAGTAAGCAGTGAAAATTAATTAGAAATTAAAAATATATTTTCTTATAAAGCCAGTACTCACAGTTGAAATTTCAATTTATCAAACTGTAAATAAGTTTGATTATTCAATTTGGAAAGCGATTTTAATTTTTTTTGAAATATAAACAAACTAAAAATATAATCCAATTAAAATATAAATAAATATAATTTGGAAGTAATTAAGTAACAATAATTATATTAAAATTAAAATCGTCTACAGTTCTTATAAACTAAAATATAAGTTAATGTACATTTGAATTAACGATTATAATAAAGATAAAAAAAGAAAAAATAGATAAATAACAAAGTAGATATTTTAACTTACATGATGTTTCAATATTTTTCGCATAACTTGTGAAATGTTGTTTATTGATTTCTTAAATAGTGCTGAAACAGAATGACAAATTAATTCCTTGTTTTTTCTATTTCTTCAGAATAAATTTAAAAAATAAAATTTTCTAAAGGTCCTACTGTTGTATCCCTCTCTATATATATGTCATTTAATAATTTGACATATTACAACCTTTGCGGTACAACTGTAAACACAAGACAATAACATAGCATAAATACAACTATTATAATAAATAAATAAGTTTAATCTTATAATTAAATTTATAATAACTTAAATTTCTTACTTTCATATGACAAATTTTAAAATATTGAAAAACAACTAATATTTCATTTAAAAAAATCAAACTCTTGCAACATCATAATCATGAGAAAATAATTTTTATTTTAAAAAATATATTTGATAAAATGCTTATGAATAGTAATATCAACAATTATTATTCTTAATTTTTTATGAAAAAAAATCATAATTCGTATATTAACATAACCTAAAACTGCATCGCAATGTTTACGATTTTAAAGACTTTATTTATTATTTAAACTACAGAAAATTTAAATACAAATTTAGACAATTACAAAAAATAAAATATTTAACACTTAAATAATTTTGTAATTATTAAACATGTATAATTCTTACAATATTTTCAAAAGCTTTTTAGTTAGAAACTATAATATTATTTCAACAAAGACAAAATCTTGAAACATTCTTATCTTTATACGTTTATTATTAAAATGTTGCAAAAATTAATATCATAATTATAATAACAATTCTTATTTATTTACTGTAAACTGTTCATAGAAAAATCATAATAACAAACATAACCTTATTATCAAAATTAACAATTTTAAAGTTAACACACCTCAGATAAATTTATTGCCTTATATCCGTCTTTCCAAAGTTCACTCAATTAAAATAATGCAATTATTTTTTAGTAATTACTTTTTGTAATTAAGAAACAAATAAATAAATTGTAATTTCATAATTGCAAATTTTCTTATTTACACTCACAATCATTTAAACCACAAACAAATTTAAACTAACACTTCATTAATATTAAACTTGTAATTAAACAAATCATCTCTTAAATAATTATCACTTTTTTAAACAATTTTTTACCATTTATATCACTAACAAATAAAAATAAAAACATACATCACACTATTTGACTAACTTTTGAATGGTACAGTTTGACGTGTGGAAAGGGCAAATTCAATATGGCCGCAATACAGGGAGGAAAAATGTACTGATGTACAAACTCACCTCTCTCCCATTTTTTCAACATTTGTTCCTTCTAGCAGGTTCATAAAGTGGTCCCTCCATTGTTTTTTCTTTATTTTAGTGCTTTCTTGTGTTTTTTTTCTCCTGAACCAATCCATTGCTTTCCACCATTCTGTTAGATTTTTAGCCTTTCCTACCTCTTCTTGTTTCCTTTGTATCCATTGTTTTATTAATTGCTTTCTAAGCTTTTTTAACTTTTTGCTGCTCTCCAAGTAAGCTTTCTTTTCTTCTTTTCGTTTCCTCTTCCTGTATTCATTTAAAAGCTTAAAATTCTCTTTTCTCAATTTGCCGTAACTTCCATCATCCCATTCTGCTCTAGTCCTTTTTCCTTTTTTTATTTTCATTTTCGTCTTCGTTGCTGCTTTTTTTATATCTTCCGTTAATTTCTCCCATCTACTTTCTTGTTTCTGTTCATTTTCTTTTTCTTCTACTAAACAATTTTTTATCTCTTCTCTCGTTCTTTCTTCGCTTTTTTTCCTTTTTTCATGAATATCCTTCCATTCTTCCATGAATTCTTCTGCCTTATGTGTTAAGCATTTAAATTTCTCTACGTTCATCATTTCTTCATTCTTTTTTTCTTTGCCTTCTCTCCATTCTAATCGTATAATTATAGGTAGGTGATCAGACCCCTCCTGAGCTGCAACCCTAAGTCCTTTGAACCATTCAGGTATTTTAAGCCCGTCTCCTAACTTGACAATGCATAAATCTAGAACCGAACCTGGGTCTTCCCCATGTCCTATACATGTAATTTTGCCTTCTCTATCTTCACTTGTTCTTCCATTCATGATCAGCCACGCCTTCTCTTCACACCAATTCACTATCTTCTTTCCTTCGCTTCTGATTCTTTTATCTTCCGATTGTCTTTCTACTATTTTTTCTTCTAACTTTTGCCCACATTCCGCTATTCCTTGCATTTCCCCGATCCTTGCGTTGAAATCATCTGTAATTATTATTTTATCTGTTTTTTGCTCCAAACTTTCTATTTCTTTATCCAATTCGTCTATGCAGTTTTTTATGTTTTTTTATTGTTGTTATATACGCTTATTATCGTATATTCTTTGTTATTTTCTTTATTTTTGATTTCTAGTATCAAACCATATTTCCATTCTTTAACTTCGTATTCCACCTCCGCTTTTTTCTTTATTCCTAAAAATTGCCCTGATGATGCTCTTCCTTGTTTGCTTTTTTTTTTCTTCTGCCGCTTTTCCGTGCCAACAATATTTTTTATTCAGTTTTGCCATTTCTTTTTCTATGTCTCTTCTTTCAATCCACGTCTCTTGAATTATAATTATATCGGCGCATTGTAGTAGATCCCAATTTTTTGCCACATTCCTTATTCCATTAGCGTTCCATATAACAACTGCCAATTCTGCTCTGTCTGTCGCTCTATTCCTTACGAAATAATTTTTGACCTCTTCTGTTTTCTCCCTCTTGCACAATTCTGCCTTCATTTTCATCCCAAAACAGCCACGAGCCATCCACGCACATTTTGAGATATTCTGTTCTAACTTCTTTTCCTTTTTCTCGCCATGCCTTTGCTTCCTCCTTCATCCATTCTTGAACTTCTCTTTGCCTTTCTGTAAGATCATCAGTTATTATAACTCCCCAATTTCCTTGCTCTAATTTTGCCCTGCTTTTCATAATCTGTTCTTTTTTGTCCAAGTCTGCTATCCGTATTTTCCATCCTTTATCTATCCTGTCCATCCTCTCAACTCTTACTTCAATTTCCATTTGATTCCACACCCATTCCTCGAATTCATTTTCTTTTTCCTTGCCAACAAGTGTTAACCCCTTCACAAGAATATTTCTTCTTTTCTCCCATCTCTTCGATTTCTCTTTCTCCCACTCTTCGTTGCTTAATTTGTTCAGTTGTTTATTTGTTGTTCTTGTTTCCTTTATTGTTGTTAGTCTCTCTTCTCCATTACTTCTCGTTTCTGAATTAAAAGCCATGTATCCCAAACTTCTTTCTTTATTATTAACAACATTATATTGTCCTCGCTCATATCTTTCTTTATAGTTCCTCCGTTGCTCTTCAAGTTCATTGTTCAATTTTACATTCTCTAGCATCAATCCTATTTCTTTTTCCCTCTGTATGCCCATCAATTCCTGATCTTCTTCAAACCTTATTTTTGCCAATTCTAATTCACTGGTTTTATTTTTTAAATGCACTTTCAACTTTGCTGTTTCTTCTTCTAAGTTATTGATATATTTTTCTTTTTTCTTATTTTCTTCTTTTACATTTATATTTTCTTCTGTTATCAGTTTGATCTGATTTTCCATTTTTTCGATTTTTTCTTGAAGTTTAAAATATTTTTTGTTTTCTTTATGTTTATTTTCTTCTATAAATATTCCGAATCCTTTCTTCATTTTATTTGCTATTGTTTTCTTGATTACTTCAAGCTTGTAGTTTTCCTTGTTTTCTTCCACCCCTTCATTTCCTTTCGTGACATCTTCTAAGCCCGTTTCATTTTTCTCGTGGTTGTTTTCTATTATTGTTTTTTCCGCCTCAGAGTTTTCTTCTTCTTCGTCATTCATTTCAGTTTGGTTATTTGCCTTGTAATTTTCTTTCTCCGATTCTTCCGTTTCTGTTTCACTGCCTGATTTTTCGCTTTCGCTTCCACTCTCAGTTTTCTCTTCTATTGTTGTTTTTTCATCCTTTTTTTGTTGCCAATAATCCTTTAAATTCTTCACGACTTTCGTATCATTCGTTACATTCGTTACATTTTTTGGTCTGCCCCTTCCCCTTTTTTTCGACTTATTTTCTTCATTTGTTTCCGTTTGTTTTCCATCTGTCACATTTTGTTTTTCCGCCATATTAGCCATTTCTGCCGCCATCTGCTTGTTTCTTTCTGTACTATCATCTCGCTTATCGATTTCTTCCTGCTGTATCTGCTGAGCCTCGTTGCCGCCAATTCCCTCTCCCGCCATTTTTGTCTACCTCTAACCTCACTTTGGTTTGTTTGAAAAAATAAAACGATTTATATTTATTCACTTCTTTTGCTGGGTTTTACACTTATATTCAACAACACTACCCCACTCGCAAAAATAACACCTTCACCAATTGTCCCCGAAGTGCCACGCGTTGTCGCTTTCACGAGAAACCGCGTCAGAGCTACACCGAGATTTTTGATTTTTTTACGTTTTTTACACCTCTTTTTTAAGTTTTCATTTGAAAATACCGAAAAAGATCCCAATACCTTCACATGACACCTATACTTCAGTTCCAAATATCACTTTTCTGGTCACAAAATACAATTATTTATGCTCTAACTTTTTTACGAACTTGTTCGACGCGGCCATCTTTTTGTCTTCAAGTTTATAATTAATTTTCATACATAATTTTTTTATTCCAAAAAATTTATGTGTAACTGCAAGTAAAACCTACATATTCCGGATTTGAAGGGTCCGGGAAAAATATCCGATACACCCGGGAATCCGATACACCCGGGAAAAAGTTATAATTAAAATTTTTTCATTGAAAGTGGTTCCTTTTATTAAATAAATGTACTTAAAAGCATTAAAAGTGATGGGTTCATGTGAATTTAATATTTTATTCAAAATTTTTATTAATTTTTATTTCTGTAAATATTTGCATTAACGAAATTCTTATATTACTCTATTCATCCTAGATGTCGATTTTAGTAAATATGTATGTATTGTTTAAAATTTTTTAGAATACTAAGCATTTTTCCTATTTAAACAATTTAATGTTTGCTTTTTATAAAGTTATTTGATATTTATTCTCAAAAGTTATTTTAATTAATAAACGATCTTACACTTATATAAAAAGTTTCTTATAAGTTATAAAATTCTAATTTAATCTTATAATGTTATGAATAAACTTAATGATATTCATACTTGCACTTTCTTATTTATTGTTTACTTGTTTAGACAATTTATTTTTATTTAGTGAATGCACTTTCAAAAACTGATTATACATTTTATCTAAATTTTATACCAAAATTTCAAAATCCGATATATATGGGATTAATCTGGCTTAAGGGTGTTGCAAGGAGAGAATTAACATAACCTTAAAAGTGTTGCAAGGGGGGTATTCACATAACCTTAAAAATACTTTTGCAAGCACCGTACAATCTATTTTTTTCGAAAACAAAACACGTAAGTAAAAATATGTCCATGTACCCATAATTTAAATTTTATGCAGATTCTAAAACTAATTTGACATTTTAGAAATATGTATTATTTTGGCTTCAGTTTGTAAACAAAATATTGAAAATTGTGTATTTGTATAATTTTCAATATTTTGTTTACAAACTGAAGCCAAAATAATACATATTTCTAAAATGTCAAATTAGTTTTAGAAATCTGCATAAAATTTAAATTATGGGTACATGGACATATTTTTACTTACGTGTTTTGTTTTCGAAAAAAATAGATTGTACGGTGCTTGCAAAAGTATTTTTAAGGTTATGTGAATACCCCCCTTGCAACACTTTTAAGGTTATGTTAATTCTCTCCTTGCAACACCCTTAAGAGACTTCAAAATTTATACGATGTAAATTTATACGAGTAACTGATATAACTGAGTCGGATATAAGCGGGTACTTTAACACAAAAAACATCAAAAAATCCATGGGTCCGGAAAATTTTTGCGATGTAAGCAGGAATCCGATGAATGCGGGTACGATATATGTGGGTTTAACTGTATTTTAATTTTTTTATTTTTTTTTGTTTCTGGTAGTTTTAATTCTTAATTTAAAAAATGTAATATTATTCTTTAACATTATTTCGCTGATTTTTATCTTCTGTACATTTGTCAACTATCTTTTTACATTAACTTTTTGTTTTTTATTTTCGCATTAAGATAAATTATCCTCGACTTTCTTGTTTTCGCATTCTTAATATTTATAATAGTTTTGTCAATTTAATCATTTGATAAATAACTCAATTACCTAAGTTTAAAATTGTAATGATAAAAAAATTATAAATACACAAATAACGTTATATTTATGAGAAAACAATGCCTTTATAAATGGAAGTTATTTTTACTTTGTCTTAATCGCAATTTTTTGTATTTATTTTTAATTTATTTTTTATTCCTCAGGCGTAAATATGACGCTTTTAGATGCTTGTGGACAGGGTCTAAACGTTACCATTTGTTTCAACTTTTAAAAACCAATGTATTTTTTTTGTCTTAGGGGAAAAAATGAACACCCTTTTAGCAAATGAATGTATTTTGACCGATGAATTCCATGTCAGTTCAACACACAACTTTTGATGACCTTTGGGATTTGGTTTCTTTTTGCTGTAAACTATCCTTTGATTATTCCAAACAAAATCCCCTAGTATTTTTGAAAAATTGAAAAAATTGCCCGATTTATTGAATTTTGAAATTTTTTGTAACTTTTTTTTGAAAATGCAATATCTTCGGTTCTAATTAATCGTTTTTAGTTTTTAAATTCTTAATTTATTTGTACTGAAATATACTTTTGTTTAAAAACTAAGAATAAAAAAAATTGTTTAAATTAATTGTTTAAATAATTAATTAAAATTTTTGAAACACCCTTGTAAAAAACTGTTAGCTCCAAATTTTTTCATATTTATACTAAATGAAGCCACAAATGTGTTTTACATGTCCTGTAAGTTTCATTCTGGGACCGTTAGTAGTTTTCAAGAAAAAAAATAAAATGTAATCCCGTGCGCTGCAGTTTACAGCATTAGTATAAACAGTGTCCACGGTGTGCCTAGAAGGACTTTAATTAAAAGTGTTTTGTATATGGGATTTTTTTATTTCTTCTAGTTCCCTCATTTAGTACAAACTTTTTAAGACCAAAAACTTAATTATTCGTCTGGCATTTTTAAAAAGAGTGAATTTTATTTTTTCAATTTCACAAAATTTTGAATTTGTTTGATCATATGTATATTTTTAGTGTTATTAACAATAAAACATTTTTCTCATATACTAGAAATTTTTTTATATTAAAAATGAGATAATTCTTTATGCGATTTTTGAAGAATTGTTATTTGTATGGCAAGGGCGCAAAAATAGGGGGATCGAGAGTCGTGTGAAGTTTGCCGCACGAGCGAAGCGAGTGTGGCAATCACACGGCTCGCACATGCATGCAAGAAAAGAGCAGAGGACTCTTTCCACGCGCACTTTACCACATGAACACTACTCTTTAACAGTGCTGTCAAGTTCGGATACACAATATTATATTAGAGTTAGAAAATATTGGGTTTTCGAAGTTGGTAGCACTGTTCAAGAGCAGCGTTCACGAGGTAAGGTGTGCGTGGAAAGTAGTCGTCTGCTCTTTTCTCGCATGCGTATGCGTGGAAACACGAGTTTTCAACGCGAGGTGTTAAAGAAAATTATATAAAAAGTGTCTTAAACATTGATTCTTTACAATCTAGTATAATATGTTAAAACGAGCTTTTTCAAAATTTTAGAGGAAATGCTCCTGTTATATAAAATACATTTTACTATTAAACAGTAAAATTTATTTAATCTAAAATTTTGAAATAGCTCGTTTTAACATATTACACTAGATTGTAAAGAATCAATGTTTAAGACATTTTTTATATAATTTTCTTCAAAAATCGCATAAAGAATTATCTTATTTTTAATATAAAAAAATTTCTAGTATATGAGGAAAATGTTTTATTGTTTACAACACTAAAAATATACATAGGATCAAACAAATTCAAAATTTTGTGAAATTGAAAAAATAAAATTCACTCTTTTTAAAAATGCCAGACGAATAATTAAGTTTTTGGTCTTAAAAAGTTTGTACTAAATGAGGGAACTAGAAGAAATAAAAAAATCCCATATACAAAACACTTTTAATTAAAGTCCTTCTAGGCACACCGTGGACACTGTTTATACTAATGCTGTAAACTGCAGCGCGCGGGATTACGTTTTATTTTTTTTTTCTTGAAAACTACTGGCGGTCCCAGAATGAAACTTACAGGACATGTAAAACACATTTGTGGCTTCATTTAGTATCAATATGAAAAAGTTTGGAGCTAACAGTTTTTTACAAGGGTGTTTCAAAAATTTTAATTAATTATTTAAACAATTAATTTAAACAATTTTTTTTATCTTTATTTTTTAAACAAAAGTATATTTTATTACAATTAAATTAAGAATTTAAAAACTAAAATCGATTAATTAGAACCGAAGATATCGCATTTTCAAAAAAAAGGTACAAATAATTTCAAAATTCAATAAATCGGGCAATTTTTTCAATTTTTCAAAAATACTAGGGGATTTTGTTTGGAACAATCAAAGGATAGTTTATACCAAAAAGCAACTGACTCTGCCTATACGCATTTAAAAGCACCTCATTTGTGTTTTTGGAATAAAAAGTGCCATAAGCAACATGAGTTTAAATTTAGTCCAATTTGATTACGTTGATTTGTGAATAAAAAAATGTCTATCCTTAACCCCTTGTTGTTTTATTGTCTGTTTTTGCGCTTAAAAACAGTTTCAATGATACGTTTTAAGGATATTTAAATTCTATTCTTTATTTTTCAGGACACTGAAATTCTGAATAAAACACAGGATATGCATAATGAGTCAATTAAACTTCTCTCTACAATAGCTAATAATATCGCAAGATTGGTTGACCTACAAGAACAAACGCTGACATTGTTCAAAAATATTGTAAAATCAAATTAGATTTTACAAACAGCTTTTTGAATCTTGTAACCTCAAGATTTTCAATACAGAGATTTAGAAGCCTTTTTTCTTTTCAATTGTGATTTTTAATTTGATTGTGTTTAAGAAATTATTTTCGTGTTTCATGATGCAGCTGAAGCCAGCCGATGCTTTCTAGCTGTCACTTTCTTAATTAATTAAATAAAAAGTAATTAGGTAATTTGCATTTATCCAACTTTCATTTCGTATTAATTTTTTTTATTTAAATTTTAAAAGTGTATTTAAAAATTTTAATATTTAAAGGTTTATCAAAATTTTAAAAAGTAACTTCTAGAAAATACCGGCTAGCTTGAACTCCATTGCTTCATGTTGTATGATTTTATAAACAATTGTATCAATAAGTAATTTTGTACATTTTTCTTCGATAATTGATTTGTACGTGTAGAAAGAAACTAATAAAAGGAAGATGATTGTTTTTAAATAAAAATTGCAAGAAAACAGTAGCTAATTTAATTGATTCTTTTTTTTATAAATGCTTAATTATGTTATTAAAATAACATTGAAAAATTAAATGTTTATCTTTTTAATGACATTTTTCGTTTCTATTATTCATTAATAATTTTTATTTTCAGATTTAGTTATAATAGCTTGATTTTTCCATTTTTTTAAAAATAAATATATTTATATTTTACAAACATTTTTATCATACTACTTTTAATATATATGTAATACGTAAATATAGGTATATGGACTACAAATTTCATTTATTAAACAAAATATTCTACTTTAAAAATTTAAAAACGCCAAGTTATAATTACTAACTTAATTTAATTACATTGATTGAAAAATTTCTTTATATTTGTTTATTAATGCATTCAATTACAATATAATTCATGTAAAATATCAAATATTCGTTCATTACTTATAAATTATTTGTTTATTTGTTAAATTTAATTACGTTATTTAACTAATTGTTTGACTTTAATTTTGGTCTTTAAACTTTTTATTAATCATTAATTAGTATGTAATTTTATTTTCTAATATCTAAATCTGTACTCATAAAAATTCCAAATAATAATTATTTATCTAAATAAAATGTAAAAAATAGGTAATTATATTTAGTTCCTTTTTAAAATAAAATTCACTGTTATTTTAATAAAAGAAAGAATAAATTGTCCAATTTCAGTGATTTTTTTTAAATTTGTATATTAATGCTCAGTAGTTATTATTTTAATTTATTAAAAAATATACATGTATTACTGATACATATAAGATATAATATCTAGTAAGTCTGATAGTCTCACATTCGTAGCTTTCTATTAGAAATAAAGTTTATAGCAATAATTAGTCATTCTTCAGCTTCAAAAGACGTGTAAGACTACTAGGTCACCTGTGCTACTACACCCCCTTTTACTCTATTATTCTTACATTATTAATTAATTAATAAACAAGGTTCTTAATAACTAAAAAAAAACTTCTTTGTAGAATTTTATCTTTCTCCTTTTCAATCGAATCTTCTACTAAGAATAAAATATTAATATTAATTTTTATTACATTTTATCAAAATTATATTATAAGCACAAATTTTTAAATTTTTTGTCAATAATAAAACTATTTTACAATAACAATAAACAATTTCATTATAATTTGAATTTATCTGTAAAAATTTATAAGAAATAAATAGTTTTAAATAATAAAAGGTTTTTAACTGATTGAAGTACAATTAGATAAAAAACTGTTATTTACATACTTTTGAATGTGGCGCTGTAAACAACGCAAGATAAGTTAGATTTCTACTTTCTTTACCTCTTTTATTTGTTTACTAAATTGAATTATAAACAAATAATTTCATATTTATCCTTAAAATAATAAATAACTCATTTACTTTTTACTTTCTTACATTTTCTTCTATGTTTTTTGTCAAGAAATACTTGTTAATAATCTGAAAGTCTCTCATTTGATTGCATCGTGATTAAACACTTTTCATTGCAATTGTTTTAATGTGAACTTAGGCCCAAGCACTAACAAA
Organism: Ganaspis brasiliensis; assembly: GCA_037103525.1. Classification (NCBI taxonomy): domain Eukaryota; kingdom Metazoa; phylum Arthropoda; class Insecta; order Hymenoptera; family Figitidae; genus Ganaspis; species Ganaspis brasiliensis. Next base: position 299,316 of record JAZKLR010000259.1, on the reverse strand, counting down.
TGCTAGCATTATATAATGTTGCGCTCCCCAGAATCCCGGCCCTGGTGCCTCGGGTACTCAATCTTTTCCTGTAACTCCAACATCAACGTTAACTCAACTAGATATAGATAATATAGCAGGAGCTCTTAATCCTCAGCTTAATTCACTGTCTTTGAAACTTGATGACCTAACCTTAAAGGTTGATAATGCTATCACCAGGATCAGCAACTATGAGGCTAAAATTCAGGACATCAGCGAGAGAGTAAAGGACGTGGAAGGTGCTGTAACTAAATTTAATAGTCAATTAAATTTTAATCCTGATTTGTTGACTCAAACTTGTTTTGCTGAAATCTCTGAGAGATTCAAAAGAAAATCCAATGTTATTTTATTCGGGCTTGAAGAGAGCGTTGATAATATCATTGAGAATGATAAACTTCAAATAAGTCAAATCTTTAATATACTAAACCTAAATCAAAATCAAGTAGATATTATAAAAATTCAACGTCTTGGTAATCTCTCACAGACTCAACAGAAGCCGCGGCCAGTCAGAATAATTTGCAACGCAGAACCAGCAGCAAATACATTGCACCAGACATTCATCAAAACAAAAACGATGGCAACATCTCCCATAGAGCTCAGGAACCTTTGGATGCAAAAGGACAGGACAAGAGTGCAAATGGAAGAATTGAAAAAATTAAAGAAGGAACTGATCACGAGACAACAAAAAGGGGAACAGGACCTGAAAATTGCATACCGAAACGAAATCCCAATCATAATAGTTTCAAATACGGCGATGACTCAGAGTAAAGAGGGGATTGTCAACAGTCATACACACAACTAGACAACCTTATCGAAAATAGTCTACACAGAAAAGACAGTGTATCTAGTAGTCCAACAGCGCATGACGGTTATCTACCTCCTACTCAGTCTTCTGATCTCTTCGTCTACCAGCAAAATGCCAGGGGCGTAAGAACTAAATTACATGTATTAATACAATCTATCCCTTTATTTAATCACGATATTATATTTTTTACTGAAACATGGTTGAATGATAGTATAAATAATATAGAGCTAGGTTTTCAAAATTATGATGTATTTCGAACTGATAGAAGCGTAAAAACAAGTGATTTGAAAACTCAATATTAGTAGCTAAAACAAAGCCAAAAACTATTATTCAAATATAATGATCCAGCAGTCTAGCTTATTATTGTATTAGCAGATAGAATAATTTTATATACCTAGTACTATTGTACGAAAGGGCGTTATTGTAAGCCCGTTTATAAGTGTAAATAAAATTCAATGCATTTTTGCCTTGCCAGAAATATTTGCCAAAATACTCTAAAAAATTTTCAGCAAAATATCAATTATTTTCCGTGTTTCTAGATCTAATTTCAAACTTTTTCATATATTAACGAACAAAATTGTACAAAAATTAAGCGACTACGCGTTACATTCAAATTTTAAATAAATGAAAATTAAGTCAATTTTTACCTTGCCAGAAAAATTTGGCAAAATACAGTAAAAAATTTTCAGCCAAATATCAATTTTTTTCCGTGCTTCTAGATCTAATTTCAAACTTTTACATATATTAACGAACAAAATTGTACAAAAATTAACCCAGTGCGCATTAGTTTCAACTTGTCAAAAAATTAAAATTCCATCAATTTTCGCCTTGCCAGAAAAATTTGGCAAAATACACTAAAAAATTTTCAGCCAAATATCAAGTATTTTCCGTGTTTCTGGATCTAATTTCAAACTTTTTCATATATTAACGAACAAAATAGTACAAAAATTAAGCGACTGCGCGTTACATTCAACTTGTCAAAAAATGAAAATTCAATCAATTTTCGCCTCACCAGAAAATTTTAGCAAAATACACTAAAAAATTTTCAGTCAAATATCAGTTATTTTCCGTGTTTTTAGATCAAATTTCAAAATTTTTATATATTTACAAACAAAATAGTACAAAAATTAAGCGACTGCGCGTTACATTCAAATTTTAAAAAAATGAATATTTAGTCAATTTTTACCTTGCCAGAAAAATTTGGGAAAATACAGTAAAAAATTTTCAGCCAAATATCAATTATTTTCCGTGTTTCTAGATCTAATTTCAAACTTTTTCATATATTAACGAACAAAATTGTACAAAAATTAACCCAGTGCGCATTAGTTTCAACTTGTCAAAAAATGAAAATTCAATCAATTTTCGCCTCACCAGAAAATTTTAGCAAAATACACTAAAAAATTTTCAGTTAAATATCAGTTATTTTCCGTGTTTCTAGATCAAATTTCAAACTTTTTTATATATTAACGAACAAAATTGTACAAAAACTAACCCAGTGCGCATTAGTTTCAACTTCTCAAAAAATTAAAATTCCATAATTTTCGCCTTGCCAGAAAAATTTGGCAAAATACAGTAAAAAATTTTCAGCCAAATATCAATTATTTTCCGTGTTTCTAGATCTAATTTCAAACTTTTTCATATATTAACGAACAAAATTGTACAAAAATTAAGCAACTGCGCGTTACATTCAAATTGTCAAAAAATGAAAATTTAGTCAATTTTTGCCTTGCCAGAAAAATTTGGCAAAATACAGTAAAAATTTTTCAGCCAAATATGAATTATTTTCCGTGTTTCTAGATCTAATTTCAAACTTTTTCATATATTACCAAACAAAATTGTACAAAAATTAATCGACTGCGCATTAGTTTAAACTTGACAAAAAATTAAAATTCCATCAATTTTTGCCTCGCCAGAAAAAATTTGCAAAAAACACTAAAAAATTTTTAGCCAAATATGAATTATTTTCCGTGTTTCTAGATCTAATTTCAAACTTTTTCATATATTAACGAACAAAATTGTACAAAAATTAACCCAGTGCGCATTAGTTTCAACTTGTCAAAAAATGAAAATTCAATCAATTTTCGCCTCACCAGAAAATTTTAGCAAAATACACTAAAAAATTTTCAGCCAAATATCAAGTATTTTCCGTGTTTCTGAATCTAATTTCAAACTTTTTCATATATTAACGAACAAAATAGTACAAAAATTAAGCGACTGCGCGTTACATTCAACTTGTCAAAAAATTAAAATTCCATCAATTTTTGCCTCGCCAGAAAAAATTTGCAAAAAACACTAAAAAATTTTTAGCCAAATATCAATTATTTTCCGTGTTTCTAGATCTAATTTCAAACTTTTTCATATATTAACGAACAAAATTGTACAAAAATTAACCCAGTGCGCATTAGTTTCAACTTGTCAAAAAATGAAAATTCAATCAATTTTCGCCTCACCAGAAAATTTTAGCAAAATACACTAAAAAATTTTCAGTCAAATATCAGTTATTTTTCGTGTTTCTAGATCTAATTTTAAACTTTTTTATATATTAACGAACAAAATTGTACAAAAATTAACCCAGTGCGCATTAGTTTCAACTTGTCAAAAAATTAAAATTCCATCAATTTTCGCCTTGCCAGAAAAATTTGGCAAAATACACTAAAAAATTTTCAGCCAAATATCAAGTATTTTCCGTGTTTCTGGATCTAATTTCAAACTTTTTCATATATTAACGAACAAAATTGTACAAAAATTAAGCAACTGCGCGTTACATTCAAATTGTCAAAAAATGAAAATTTAGTCAATTTTTGCCTTGCCAGAAAAATTTGGCAAAATACAGTAAAAATTTTTCAGCCAAATATGAATTATTTTCCGTGTTTCTAGATCTAATTTCAAACTTTTTCATATATTACCAAACAAAATTGTACAAAAATTAATCGACTGCGCATTAGTTTAAACTTGACAAAAAATTAAAATTCCATCAATTTTTGCCTCGCCAGAAAAAATTTGCAAAAAACACTAAAAAATTTTTAGCCAAATATCAATTATTTTCCGTGTTTCTAGATCTAATTTCAAACTTTTTCATATATTAACGAACAAAATTGTACAAAAATTAACCCAGTGCGCATTAGTTTCAACTTGTCAAAAAATGAAAATTCAATCAATTTTCGCCTCACCAGAAAATTTTAGCAAAATACACTAAAAAATTTTCAGCCAAATATCAAGTATTTTCCGTGTTTCTGAATCTAATTTCAAACTTTTTCATATATTAACGAACAAAATAGTACAAAAATTAAGCGACTGCGCGTTACATTCAACTTGTCAAAAAATTAAAATTCCATCAATTTTTGCCTCGCCAGAAAAAATTTGCAAAAAACACTAAAAAATTTTTAGCCAAATATCAATTATTTTCCGTGTTTCTAGATCTAATTTCAAACTTTTTCATATATTAACGAACAAAATTGTACAAAAATTAACCCAGTGCGCATTAGTTTCAACTTGTCAAAAAATGAAAATTCAATCAATTTTCGCCTCACCAGAAAATTTTAGCAAAATACACTAAAAAATTTTCAGTCAAATATCAGTTATTTTTCGTGTTTCTAGATCTAATTTTAAACTTTTTTATATATTAACGAACAAAATTGTACAAAAATTAACCCAGTGCGCATTAGTTTCAACTTGTCAAAAAATTAAAATTCCATCAATTTTCGCCTTGCCAGAAAAATTTGGCAAAATACACTAAAAAATTTTCAGCCAAATATCAAGTATTTTCCGTGTTTCTGGATCTAATTTCAAACTTTTTCATATATTAACGAACAAAATTGTACAAAAATTAAGCAACTGCGCGTTACATTCAAATTGTCAAAAAATGAAAATTTAGTCAATTTTTGCCTTGCCAGAAAAATTTGGCAAAATACAGTAAAAATTTTTCAGCCAAATATGAATTATTTTCCGTGTTTCTAGATCTAATTTCAAACTTTTTCATATATTACCAAACAAAATTGTACAAAAATTAATCGACTACGCATTAGTTTAAACTTGACAAAAAATTAAAATTCCATCAATTTTCGCCTCGCCAGAAAAAATTTGCAAAAAACGCTAAAAAATTGTTAGCCAAATATCAATCATTTTCCGTGTTTCTAGATCTAATTTCAAACTTTTTCATATATTAACGAACAAAATTGTACAAAAATTAAGCGACTGCGCGTTACATTCAAATTGTCAAAAAATGAAAATTTAGTCAATTTTTGCCTTGCCAGAAAAATTTGGCAAAATACAGTAAAAATTTTTCAGCCAAATATCAATTATTTTCCGTGTTTCTAGATCTAATTTTAAACTTTTTCATATATTTACGAACAAAATTGTACAAAAATTAAGCGACTGCGCGTTACATTCAAATTGTCAAAAAATGAAAATTTAGTCAATTTTTGCCTTGCCAGAAAAATTTGGCAAAATACAGTAAAAAATTTTCAGCCAAATATCAATTATTTTCCGTGTTTCTAGATCTAATTTCAAACTTTTTCATATATTAACGAACAAAATTGTACAAAAATTAACCCAGTGCGCATTAGTTTCAACTTGTCAAAAAATGAAAATTCAATCAATTTTCGCCTAACCAGAAAAATTTAGCAAAATACACTTAAAAATTTTCAGTCAAATATCAGTTATTTTCCGTGTTTCTAGATCAAATTTCAAACTTTTTTATATATTAACGAACAAAATTGTACAAAAATTAGGCGACTGCGCGTTACATTCAAATTTTAAAAAAATGAATATTTAGTCAATTTTTACCTTGCCAGAAAAATTTGGCAAAATACAGTAAAAAATTTTCAGCCAAATATCAATTATTTTCCGTGTTTCTAGATCAAATTTTAAACTTTTTTATATATTAACGGACAAAATTGTACAAAAATTAAGCGACTGCGCGTTACATTTAAATTGTCAAAAAATGAAAATTTAGTCAATTTTTACCTTGCCAGAAAAATTTGGCAAAATACAGTAAAAAATTTTCAGCCAAATATCAATTTTTTTCCGTGTTTCTAGATCTAATTTCAAACTTTTTCATATATTAACGAACAAAATTGTACAAAAATTAACCCAGTGCGCATTAGTTTCAACTTGTCAAAAAATGAAAATTCAATCAATTTTCGCCTCACCAGAAAATTTTAGCAAAATACACTAAAAAATTTTCAGTCAAATATCAGTTATTTTTCGTGTTTCTAGATCTAATTTTAAACTTTTTTATATATTAACGAACAAAATTGTACAAAAATTAACCCAGTGCGCATTAGTTTTAACTTGTCAAAAAATTAAAATTCCATCAATTTTCGCCTTGCCAGAAAAATTTGGCAAAATACACTAAAAAATTTTCAGCCAAATATCAAGTATTTTCCGTGTTTCTGGATCTAATTTCAAACTTTTTCATATATTAACGAACAAAATAGTACAAAAATTAAGCGACTGCGCGTTACATTCAACTTGTCAAAAAATGAAAATTCAATCAATTTTCGCCTCACCAGAAAATTTTAGCAAAATACACTAAAAAATTTTCAGTCAAATATCAGTTATTTTCCGTGTTTTTAGATCAAATTTCAAACTTTTTTATATATTAACGGACAAAATTGTACAAAAATTAAGCGACTGCGCGTTACATTCAAATTGTCAAAAAATGAAAATTTAGTCAATTTTTACCTTGCCAGAAAAATTTGGCAAAATACAGTAAAAAATTTTCAGCCAAATATGAATTATTTTCCGTGTTTCTAGATCTAATTTCAAACTTTTTCATATATTACCAAACAAAATTGTACAAAAATTAATCGACTACGCATTAGTTTAAACTTGACAAAAAATTAAAATTCCATCAATTTTCGCCTCGCCAGAAAAAATTTGCAAAAAACGCTAAAAAATTTTTAGCCAAATATCAATCATTTTCCGTGTTTCTAGATCTAATTTCAAACTTTTTCATATATTAACGAACAAAATTGTACAAAAATTAAGCGACTGCGCGTTACATTCAAATTGTCAAAAAATGAAAATTTAGTCAATTTTTGCCTTGCCAGAAAAATTTGGCAAAATACAGTAAAAATTTTTCAGCCAAATATCAATTATTTTCCGTGTTTCTAGATCTAATTTCAAACTTTTTCATATATTTACGAACAAAATTGTACAAAAATTAAGCGACTGCGCGTTACATTCAAATTGTCAAAAAATGAAAATTTAGTCAATTTTTGCCTTGCCAGAAAAATTTGGCAAAATACAGTAAAAAATTTTCAGCCAAATATCAATTATTTTCCGTGTTTCTAGATCTAATTTCAAACTTTTTCATATATTAACGAACAAAATTGTACAAAAATTAACCCAGTGCGCATTAGTTTCAACTTGTCAAAAAATGAAAATTCAATCAATTTTCGCCTAACCAGAAAAATTTAGCAAAATACACTTAAAAATTTTCAGTCAAATATCAGTTATTTTCCGTGTTTCTAGATCAAATTTCAAACTTTTTTATATATTAACGAACAAAATTGTACAAAAATTAGGCGACTGCGCGTTACATTCAAATTTTAAAAAAATGAATATTTAGTCAATTTTTACCTTGCCAGAATAATTTGGCAAAATACAGTAAAAAATTTTCAGCTAAATATCAATTATTTTCCGTGTTTCTAGATCAAATTTCAAACTTTTTTATATATTAACGGACAAAATTGTACAAAAATTAAGCGACTGCGCGTTACATTCAAATTGTCAAAAAATGAAAATTTAGTCAATTTTTACCTTGCCAGAAAAATTTGGCAAAATACAGTAAAAAATTTTCAGCCAAATATCAATTTTTTTCCGTGTTTCTAGATCTAATTTCAAACTTTTTCATATATTAACGAACAAAATTGTACAAAAATTAACCCAGTGCGCATTGATTTCAACTTGTGAAAAAATGAAAATTCAATGCATTTTTGCCTTGCCAGAAATATTTGCCAAAATACTCTAAAAAATTTTCAGCCAAATATCAATTATTTTCCGTGTTTCTAGACCTAATTTCAAACTTTTTTATATATTAACGAACAAAATTGTACAAAAATGAAGCGACTGCGCGTTACATTCAAATTGTCAAAAAATGAAAATTCAATCAATTTTCGCCTCACCAGAAAATTTTAGCAAAATACACTAAAAAATTTTCAGTCAAATATCAGTTATTTTCCGTGTTTCTAGATCAAATTTGAAACTTTTTTATATATTAATGAACAAAATTGTACAAAAATTAAGCGACTGCGCGTTACATTCAAATTGTCAAAAAATGAATATTTAGTCAATTTTTAACTTGCCAGAAAAATTTGGCAAAATACAGTAAAAAATTTTCAGCCAAATATCAATTATTTTCCGTGTTTCTAGATCTAATTTCAAACTTTGTCATATATTAACGAACAAAATTGTACAAAAATTAAGCGACTGCGCGTTACATTCAAATTGTCAAAAAATAAAAATTTAGTCAATTTTTGCCTTGACAGAAAAATTTGGCAAAATACAGTAAAAATTTTTCAGCCAAATATGAATTATTTTCCGTGTTTCTAGATCTAATTTTAAACTTTTTCATATATTAACGAACAAAATTGTACAAAAATTAACCCAGTGCGCATTAGTTTCAACTTGTCAAAAAATGAAAATTCAATCAATTTTCACCTCACCAGAAAATTTTAGCAAAATACACTAAATAATTTTCAGCCAAATATTAAGTATTTTCTGTGTTTCTGGATCTAATTTCAAACTTTTTCATACATTAACGAACAAAATAGTACAAAAAGTAAGCGACTGCGCGTTACATTCAATTTGTCAAAAAATGAATATTTAGTCAGTTTTTAACTTGCCAGAAAAATTTGGCAAAATACAGTAAAAAATTTTCAGCCAAATATCAATTATTTTCCGTGTTTCTAGATCTAATTTCAAACTTTTTCATATATTAACAAACAAAATTGTACAAAAATTAAGCGACTGCGCGTTACATTCAAATTGTCAAAAAATGAAAATTTAGTCAATTTTTGCCTTGCCAGAAAAATTTGGCAAAATACAGTAAAAAATTTTCAGCCAAATATCAATTATTTTCCGTGTTTCTAGATCTAATTTCAAACGTTTTCATATATTAACGAACAAAATTGTACAAAAATTAACCCAGTGCGCATTAGTTTCAACTTGTCAAAAAATGAAAATTCAATCAATTTTCGCCTCACCAGAAAATTTTAGCAAAATACACTAAAAAATTTTCAGTCAAATATCAGTTATTTTCCGTGTTTCTAGATCAAATTTGAAACTTTTTAATATATTAATGAACAAAATTGTACAAAAATTAAGCGACTGCGCGTTACATTCAAATTGTCAAAAAATGAATATTTAGTCAATTTTTAACTTGCCAGAAAAATTTGGCAAAATACAGTAAAAAATTTTCAGCCAAATATAAATTATTTTCCGTGTTTCTAGATCTAATTTCAAACTTTGTCATATATTAACGAACAAAATTGTACAAAAATTAAGCGACTGCGCGTTACATTCAAATTGTCAAAAAATGAAAATTTAGTCAATTTTTGCCTTGACAGAAAAATTTGGCAAAATACAGTAAAAATTTTTCAGCCAAATATGAATTATTTTCCGTGTTTCTAGATCTAATTTCAAACTTTTTCATATATTAACGAACAAAATTGTACAAAAATTAACCCAGTGCGCATTAGTTTCAACTTGTCAAAAAATGAAAATTCAATCAATTTTCACCTCACCAGAAAATTTTACCAAAATAAACTAAAAAATTTTCAGCCAAATATTAAGTATTTTCCGTGTTTCTGGATCTGATTTCAAACTTTTTCATACATTAACGAACAAAATAGTACAAAAATTAAGCGACTGCGCGTTACATTCAACTTGTCAAAAAATGAATATTTAGTCAATTTTTAACTTGCCAGAAAAATTTGGCAAAATACAGTAAAAAATTTTCAGCCAAATATCAATTATTTTCCGTGTTTCTAGATCTAATTTCAAACTTTTTCATATATTACCAAACAAAATTGTACAAAAATTAATCGACTGCGCATTAGTTTCAACTTGTCAAAAAATGAAAATTTAAACAATTTTCGCCTAACCAGAAAAATTTAGCAAAATACACTAAAAAATGTTCAGTCAAATATCAGTTATTTTCCGTGTTTCTAGATCAAATTTCAAACTTTTTTATATATTAACGAACAAAATTGTACAAAAATTAAGCGACTGCGCGTTACATTTAAATTTTAAAAAAATGAATATTTAGTCAATTTTTACCTTGCCAGAAAAATTTGGCAAAATACAGTAAAAAATTTTCAGCCAAATATTAATTATTTTCCGTGTTTCTAGATCTAATTTCAAACTTTTTCATATATTAACGAACAAAATTGTACAAAAATTAACCCAGTGCGCATTAGTTTCAACTTGTCAAAAAATGAAAATTCAATCAATTTTCGCCTCACCAGAAAATTTTAGCAAAATACACTCAAAAATTTTCAGTCAAATATCAGTTATTTTCCGTGTTTCTAGATCAAATTTGAAACTTTTTAATATATTAATGAACAAAATTGTACAAAAATTAAGCGACTGCGCGTTACATTCAAATTGTCAAAAAATGAAAATTTAGTCAATTTTTGCCTTGCCAGAAAAATATGGCAAAATACAGTAAAAATTTTTCAGCCAAATATGAATTATTTTCCGTGTTTCTAGATCTAATTTCAAACTTTGTCATATATTAACGAACAAAATTGTACAAAAATTAAGCGACTGCGCGTTACATTCAAATTGTCAAAAAATGAAAATTTAGTCAATTTTTGCCTTGCCAGAAAAATTTGGCAAAATACAGTAAAAATTTTTCAGCCAAATATGAATTATTTTCCGTGTTTCTAGATCTAATTTCAAACTTTTTCATATATTACCAAACAAAATTGTACAAAAATTAATCGACTGCGCATTAGTTTCAACTTGTCAAAAAATGAAAATTCAATCAATTTTCGCCTAACCAGAAAAATTTAGCAAAATACACTAAAAAATGTTCAGTCAAATATCAGTTATTTTCCGTGTTTCTAGATCAAATTTCAAACTTTTTTATATATTAACGAACAAAATTGTACAAAAATTAAGCGACTACGCGTTACATTCAAATTTTAAAAAAATGAATATTTAGTCAATTTTTACCTTGCCAGAAAAATTTGGCAAAATACAGTAAAAAATTTTCAGCCAAATATTAATTATTTTCCGTGTTTCTAGATCTAATTTCAAACTTTTTCATATATTAACGAACAAAATTGTACAAAAATTAACCCAGTGCGCATTAGTTTCAACTTGTCAAAAAATGAAAATTCAATCAATTTTCGCCTCACCAGAAAATTTTAGCAAAATACACTAAAAAATTTTCAGTCAAATATCAGTTATTTTCCGTGTTTCTAGATCAAATTTGAAACTTTTTAATATATTAATGAACAAAATTGTACAAAAATTAAGCGACTGCGCGTTACATTCAAATTGTCAAAAAATGAATATTTAGTCAATTTTAAACTTGCCAGAAAAATTTGGCAAAATACAGTAAAAAATTTTCAGCCAAATATAAATTATTTTCCGTGTTTCTAGATCTAATTTCAAACTTTGTCATATATTAACGAACAAAATTGTACAAAAATTAAGCGACTGCGCGTTACATTCAAATTGTCAAAAAATGAAAATTTAGTCAATTTTTGCCTTGACAGAAAAAATTTGGCAAAATACAGTAAAAATTTTTTAGCCAAATATGAATTATTTTCCGTGTTTCTAAATCTAATTTCAAACTTTTTCATATATTAACGAACAAAATTGTACAAAAATTAACCCAGTGCGCATTAGTTTCAACTTGTCAAAAAATGAAAATTCAATCAATTTTCACCTCACCAGAAAATTTTAGCAAAATAAAGTAAAAAATTTTCAGCCCAATATTAAGTATTTTCCGTGTTTCTGGATCTAATTTCAAACTTTTTCATACATTAACGAACAAAATAGTACAAAAATTAAGCGACTGCGCGTTACATTCAACTTGTCAAAAAATGAATATTTAGTCAATTTTTAACTTGCCAGAAAAATTTGGCAAAATACAGTAAAAAATTTTCAGCCAAATATCAATTATTTTCCGTGTTTCTAGATCTAATTTCAAACTTTTTCATATATTAACGAACAAAATTGTACAAAAATTAAGCGACTGCGCGTTACATTCAAATTGTCAAAAAATGAAAATTTAGTCAATTTTTGCCTTGCCAGAAAAATTTGGCAAAATACAGTAAAAATTTTTCAGCCAAATATGAATTATTTTCCGTGTTTCTAGATCTAATTTCAAACTTTTTCATATATTAACGAACAAAATTGTACAAAAATTAACCCAGTGCGCATTAGTTTCAACTTGTCAAAAAATGAAAATTCAATCAATTTTCGCCTAACCAGAAAAATTTAGCAAAATACACTAAAAAATTTTCAGTCAAATATCAGTTATTTTCCGTGTTTCTAGATCAAATTTCAAACTTTTTTATATATTAACGAACAAAATTGTACAAAAATTAAGCGACTGCGCGTTACATTCAAATTTTAAAAAAATGAATATTTAGTCAATTTTTACCTTGCCAGAAAAATTTGGCAAAATACAGTAAAAAATTTTCAGCCAAATATTAATTATTTTCCGTGTTTCTAGATCTAATTTCAAACTTTTTCATATATTAACGAACAAAATTTTACAAAAATTAACCCAGTGCGCATTAGTTTCAACTTGTCAAAAAATGAAAATTCAATCAATTTTCGCCTCACCAGAAAATTTTAGCAAAATACACTAAAAAATTTTCAGTCAAATATCAGTTATTTTCCGTGTTTCTAGATCAAATTTGAAACTTTTTTATATATTAATGAACAAAATTGTACAAAAATTAACCCAGTGCGCATTAGTTTCAACTTGTCAAAAAATGAAAATTCAATCAATTTTCACCTCACCAGAAAATTTTAGCAAAATACACTAAAAAATTTTCAGCCAAATATTAAGTATTTTCCGTGTTTCTGGATCTAATTTCACACTTTTTCATACATTAACGAACAAAATAGTACCAAAATTTAGCGACTGCGCGTTACATTCAAATTTTTAAAAAATGAATATTTAGTCAATTTTTACCTTGCCAGAAAAATTTGGCAAAATACAGTAAAAAATTTTCAGCCAAATATCAATTATTTTCCGTGTTTCTAGATCTAATTTCAAAATTTTTCATATATTAACGAACAAAATTGTACAAAAATTAACCTAGTGCGCATTAGTTTCAACTTGTCAAAAAATGAAAATTCAATCAATTTTCGCCTCACCAGAAAATTTTAGCAAAATACACTAAAAAATTTTCAGTCAAATATCAGTTATTTTCCGTGTTTCTAGATCAAATTTGAAACTTTTTTATATATTAATGAACAAAATTGTACAAAAATTAAGCGACTGCGCGTTACATTCAAATTGTCAAAAAATGAAAATTTAGTCAATTTTTGCCTTGACAGAAAAATTTGGCAAAATACAGTAAAAATTTTTCAGCCAAATATGAATTATTTTCCGTGTTTCTAGATCTAATTTCAAACTTTTTCATATATTAACGAACAAAATTGTACAAAAATTAACCCAGTGCGCATTAGTTTCAACTTGTCAAAAAATGAAAATTTAGTCAATTTTCACCTCACCAGAAAATTTTAGCAAAATACACTAAAAAATTTTCAGCCAAATATTAAGTATTTTCCGGGTTTCTGGATCTAATTTTAAACTTTTTCATACATTAACGAACAAAATAGTACAAAAATTAAGCGACTGCGCGTTACATTCAACTTGTCAAAAAATGAATATTTAGTCAATTTTTAACTTGCCAGAAAAATTTTGCAAAATACAGTAAAAAATTTTCAGCCAAATATTAATTATTTTCCGTGTTTCTAGATCTAATTTCAAACTTTGTCATATATTAACGAACAAAATTGTACAAAAATTAAGCGACTGCGCCTTACATTCAAATTGTCAAAAATTGAAAATTTAGTCAATTTTTGCCTTGACAGAAAAATTTGGCAAAATACAGTAAAAATTTTTCAGCCAAATATGAATTATTTTCCGTGTTTCTAGATCTAATTTCAAACTTTTTCATATATTAACGAAAAAAATTGTACAAAAATTAACCCAGTGCGCATTAGTTTCAACTTGTCAAAAAATGAAAATTCAATCAATTTTCACCTCACCAGAAAATTTTAGCAAAATACACTAAAAAATTTTCAGCCAAATATTAAGTAATTTCCGTGTTTCTGGATCTAATTTCAAACTTTTTCATACAATAACGAACAAAATAGTACAAAAATTAAGCGACTGCGCGTTACATTCAAATTTTTAAAAAATGAATATTTAGTCAATTTTTACCTTGCCAGAAAAATTTGGCAAAATACAGTAAAAAATTTTCAGCCAAATATCAATTATTTTCCGTGTTTCTAGATCTAATTTCAAACTTTTTCATATATTACCAAACAAAATTGTACAAAAATTAATCGACTGCGCATTAGTTTCAACTTGTCAAAAAATGAAAATTCAATCAATTTTCGCCTAACCAGAAATATTTAGCAAAATACACTAAAAAATTTTCAGTCAAATATCAGTTATTTTCCGTGTTTCTAGATCAAATTTTAAACTTTTTTATATATTAACGAACAAAATTGTACAAAAATTAAGCGACTGCGCGTTACGTTCAAATTTTAAAAAATGAATATTTAGTCAATTTTTACCTTGCCAGAAAAATTTGGCAAAATACAGTAAAAAATTTTCAGCCAAATATCAATTATTTTCCGTGTTTCTAGATCTAATTTCAAAATTTTTCATATATTAACGAACAAAATTGTACAAAAATTAACCTAGTGCGCATTAGTTTCAACTTGTCAAAAAATGAAAATTCAATCAATTTTCGCCTCACCAGAAAATTTTAGCAAAATACACTAAAAAATTTTCAGTCAAATATCAGTTATTTTCCGTGTTTCTAGATCAAATTTGAAACTTTTTTATATATTAATGAACAAAATTGTACAAAAATTAAGCGACTGCGCGTTACATTCAAATTGTCAAAAAATGAATATTTAGTCAATTTTTGCCTTGACAGAAAAATTTGGCAAAATACAGTAAAAATTTTTCAGCCAAATATGAATTATTTTCCGTGTTTCTAGATCTAATTTCAAACTTTTTCATATATTAACGAACAAAATTGTACAAAAATTAACCCAGTGCGCATTAGTTTCAACTTGTCAAAAAATGAAAATTTAGTCAATTTTCACCTCACCAGAAAATTTTAGCAAAATACACTAAAAAATTTTCAGCCAAATATTAAGTATTTTCCGGGTTTCTGGATCTAATTTCAAACTTTTTCATACATTAAGAAACAAAATAGTACAAAAATTAAGCGACTGCGCGTTACATTCAACTTGTCAAAAAATGAACATTTAGTCAATTTTTAACTTGCCAGAAAATTTTGGCAAAATACAGTAAAAAATTTTCAGCCAAATATTAATTATTTTCCGTGTTTCTAGATTTAATTTCAAACTTTGTCATATATTAACGAACAAAATTGTACAAAAATTAAGCGACTGCGCGTTACATTCAAATTGTCAAAAAATGAAAATTTAGTCAATTTTTGCCTTGACAGAAAAATTTGGCAAAATACAGTAAAAATTTTTCAGCCAAATATGAATTATTTTCCGTGTTTCTAGATCTAATTTCAAACTTTTTCATATATTAATGAACAAAATTGTACAAAAATTAACCCAGTGCGCATTAGTTTCAACTTGTCAAAAAATGAAAATTCAATCAATTTTCACCTCACCAGAAAATTTTAGCAAAATACACTAAAAAATTTTCAGCCAAATATTAAGTATTTTCCGTGTTTCTGGATCTAATTTCAAACTTTTTCATACATTAACGAACAAAATAGTACAAAAATTAAGCGACTGCGCGTTACATTCAAATTTTTAAAAAATGAATATTTAGTCAATTTTTACCTTGCCAGAAAAATTTGGCAAAATACAGTAAAAAATTTTCAGCCAAATATCAATTATTTTCCGTGTTTCTAGATCTAATTTCAAACTTTTTCATATATTAACGAACAAAATTGTACAAAAATTAACCCAGTGCGCATTAGTTTCAACTTGTCAAAAAATGAAAATTCAATCAATTTTCGCCTCACCAGAAAATTTTAGCAAAATACACTAAAAAATTTTCAGTCAAATATCAGTTATTTTCCGTGTTTCTAGATCAAATTTGAAACTTTTTTATATATTAATGAACAAAATTGTACAAAAATTAACCCAGTGCGCATTAGTTTCAACTTGTCAAAAAATGAAAATTCAATCAATTTTCACCTCACCAGAAAATTTTAGCAAAATACACTAAAAAATTTTCAGCCAAATATTAAGTATTTTCCGTGTTTCTGGATCTAATTTCAAACTTTTTCATACATTAACGAACAAAATAGTACCAAAATTTAGCGACTGCGCGTTACATTCAAATTTTTAAAAAATGAATATTTAGTCAATTTTTACCTTGCCAGAAAAATTTGGCAAAATACAGTAAAAAATTTTCAGTCAAATATCAATTATTTTCCGTGTTTCTAGATCTAATTTCAAACTTTTTCATACATTAACGAACAAAATAGTACAAAAATTAAGCGACTGCGCGTTACATTCAACTTGTCAAAAAATGAATATTTAGTCAATTTTTAACTTGCCAGAAAAATTTGGCAAAATACAGTAAAAATTTTTCAGCCAAATATGAATTATTTTCCGTGTTTCTAGATCTAATTTCAAACTTTTTCATATATTACCAAACAAAATTGTACAAAAATTAATCGACTGCGCCTTAGTTTCAACTTGTCAAAAAATGAAAATTCAATCAATTTTCGCCTAACCAGATAAATTTAGCAAAATACACTAAAAAATTTTCAGTCAAATATCAGTTATTTTCCGTGTTTCTAGATCAAATTTTAAACTTTTTTATATATTAACGAACAAAATTGTAGAAAAATTAAGCGACTGCGCGTTACATTCAAATTTTAAAAAATGAATATTTAGTCAATTTTTACCTTGCCAGAAAAATTTGGCAAAATACAGTAAAAAATTTTCAGCCAAATATCAATTATTTTCCGTGTTTCTAGATCTAATTTCAAAATTTTTCATATATTAACGAACAAAATTGTACAAAAATTAACCTAGTGCGCATTAGTTTCAACTTGTCAAAAAATGAAAATTCAATCAATTTTCGCCTCACCAGAAAATTTTAGCAAAATACACTAAAAAATTTTCAGTCAAATATCAGTTATTTTCCGTGTTTCTAGATCAAATTTGAAACTTTTTTATATATTAATGAACAAAATTGTACAAAAATTAAGCGACTGCGCGTTACATTCAAATTGTCAAAAAATGAAAATTTAGTCAATTTTTGCCTTGACAGAAAATTTTAGCAAAATACACTAAAAAATTTTCAGCCAAATATTAAGTATTTTCCGGGTTTCTGGATCTAATTTTAAACTTTTTCATACATTAACGAACAAAATAGTACAAAAATTAAGCGACTGCGCGTTACATTCAACTTGTCAAAAAATGAATATTTAGTCAATTTTTAACTTGCCAGAAAAATTTTGCAAAATACAGTAAAAAATTTTCAGCCAAATATTAATTATTTTCCGTGTTTCTAGATCTAATTTCAAACTTTGTCATATATTAACGAACAAAATTGTACAAAAATTAAGCGACTGCGCGTTACATTCAAATTGTCAAAAATTGAAAATTTAGTCAATTTTTGCCTTGACAGAAAAATTTGGCAAAATACAGTAAAAATTTTTCAGCCAAATATGAATTATTTTCCGTGTTTCTAGATCTAATTTCAAACTTTTTCATATATTAACGAAAAAAATTGTACAAAAATTAACCCAGTGCGCATTAGTTTCAACTTGTCAAAAAATGAAAATTCAATCAATTTTCACCTCACCAGAAAATTTTAGCAAAATACACTAAAAAATTTTCAGCCAAATATTAAGTATTTTCCGTGTTTCTGGATCTAATTTCAAACTTTTTCATACAATAACGAACAAAATAGTACAAAAATTAAGCGACTGCGCGTTACATTCAAATTTTTAAAAAATGAATATTTAGTCAATTTTTACCTTGCCAGAAAAATTTGGCAAAATACAGTAAAAAATTTTCAGCCAAATATCAATTATTTTCCGTGTTTCTAGATCTAATTTCAAACTTTTTCATATATTACCAAACAAAATTGTACAAAAATTAATCGACTGCGCATTAGTTTCAACTTGTCAAAAAATGAAAATTCAATCAATTTTCGCCTAACCAGAAAAATTTAGCAAAATACACTAAAAAATTTTCAGTCAAATATCAGTTATTTTCCGTGTTTCTAGATCAAATTTTAAACTTTTTTATATATTAACGAACAAAATTGTACAAAAATTAAGCGACTGCGCGTTACGTTCAAATTTTAAAAAATGAATATTTAGTCAATTTTTACCTTGCCAGAAAAATTTGGCAAAATACAGTAAAAAATTTTCAGCCAAATATCAATTATTTTCCGTGTTTCTAGATCTAATTTCAAAATTTTTCATATATTAACGAACAAAATTGTACAAAAATTAACCTAGTGCGCATTAGTTTCAACTTGTCAAAAAATGAAAATTCAATCAATTTTCGCCTCACCAGAAAATTTTAGCAAAATACACTAAAAAATTTTCAGTCAAATATCAGTTATTTTCCGTGTTTCTAGATCAAATTTGAAACTTTTTTATATATTAATGAACAAAATTGTACAAAAATTAAGCGACTGCGCGTTACATTCAAATTGTCAAAAAATGAATATTTAGTCAATTTTTGCCTTGACAGAAAAATTTGGCAAAATACAGTAAAAATTTTTCAGCCAAATATGAATTATTTTCCGTGTTTCTAGATCTAATTTCAAACTTTTTCATATATTAACGAACAAAATTGTACAAAAATTAACCCAGTGCGCATTAGTTTCAACTTGTCAAAAAATGAAAATTTAGTCAATTTTCACCTCACCAGAAAATTTTAGCAAAATACACTAAAAAATTTTCAGCCAAATATTAAGTATTTTCCGGGTTTCTGGATCTAATTTCAAACTTTTTCATACATTAACGAACAAAATAGTACAAAAATTAAGCGACTGCGCGTTACATTCAACTTGTCAAAAAATGAACATTTAGTCAATTTTTAACTTGCCAGAAAATTTTGGCAAAATACAGTAAAAAATTTTCAGCCAAATATTAATTATTTTCCGTGTTTCTAGATCTAATTTCAAACTTTGTCATATATTAACGAACAAAATTGTACAAAAATTAAGCGACTGCGCGTTACATTCAAATTGTCAAAAAATGAAAATTTAGTCAATTTTTGCCTTGACAGAAAAATTTGGCAAAATACAGTAAAAATTTTTCAGCCAAATATGAATTATTTTCCGTGTTTCTAGATCTAATTTCAAACTTTTTCATATATTAACGAACAAAATTGTACAAAAATTAACCCAGTGCGCATTAGTTTCAACTTGTCAAAAAATGAAAATTCAATCAATTTTCGCCTCACCAGAAAATTTTAGCAAAATACACTAAAAAATTTTCAGTCAAATATCAGTTATTTTCCGTGTTTCTAGATCAAATTTGAAACTTTTTTATATATTAATGAACAAAATTGTACAAAAATTAAGCGACTGCGCGTTACATTCAAATTTTAAAAAATGAATATTTAGTCAATTTTTACCTTGCCAGAAAAATTTGGCAAAATACAGTAAAAATTTTTCAGCCAAATATGAATTATTTTCCGTGTTTCTAGATCTAATTTCAAACTTTTTCATATATTTACGAACAAAATGGTACAAAAATTAAGCGACTGCGCGTTACATTCAACTTGTCAAAAAATGAAAATTTAGTCAATTTTTGCCTTGACAGAAAAATTTGGCAAAATACAGTAAAAAATTTTCAGCCAAATATCAATTATTTTCCGTGTTTCTAGATCTAATTTCAAACTTTGTCATATATTAACGAACAAAATTGTACAAAAATTAAGCGACTGCGCGTTACATTCAAATTGTCAAAAAATGAAAATTTAGTCAATTTTTGCCTTGACAGAAAAAATTGGCAAAATACAGTAAAAATTTTTCAGCCAAATATGAATTATTTTCCGTGTTTCTAGATCTAATTTCAAACTTTTTCATATATTAACGAACAAAATTGTACAAAAATTAATCCAGTGCGCATTAGTTTCATCTTGTCAAAAAATGAAAATTCAATCAATTTTCACCTCACCAGAAAATTTTAGCAAAATACACTAAAAAATTTTCAGCCAAATATTAAGTATTTTCCGTGTTTCTGGATCTAATTTCAAACTTTTTCATACATTAACGAACAAAATAGTACAAAAATTAAGCGACTGCGCGTTACATTCAAATTGTCAAAAAATGAAAATTTAGTCAATTTTTGCCTTGCCAGAAAAATTTGGCAAAATACAGTAAAAATTTTTCAGCCAAATATGAATTATTTTCTGTGTTTCTAGATCTAATTTCAAACTTTTTCATATATTACCAAACAAAATTGTACAAAAATTAATCGACTGCGCATTAGTTTCAACTTGTCAAAAAATGAAAATTCAATCAATTTTCGCCTAACCAGAAAAATTTAGCAAAATACACTAAAAAATTTTCAGTCAAATATCAGTTATTTTCCGTGTTTCTAGATCAAATTTTAAACTTTTTTATATATTAACGAACAAAATTGTACAAAAATTAAGCGACTGCGCGTTACATTCAAATTTTAAAAAATGAATATTTAGTCAATTTTTACCTTGCCAGAAAAATTTGGCAAAATACAGTAAAAAATTTTCAGCCAAATATCAATTATTTTCCGTGTTTCTAGATCTAATTTCGAACTTTTTCATATATTTACGAACAAAATGGTACAAAAATTAAGCGACTGCGCGTTACATTCAAATTGTCAAAAAATGAAAATTTAGTCAATTTTTGCCTTGCCAGAAAAATTTGGCAAAATACAGTAAAAATTTTTCAGCCAAATATCAATTATTTTCCGTGTTTCTAGATCTAATTTTAAAATTTTTCATATATTTACGAACAAAATTGTACAAAAATTAAGCGACTGCGCGTTACATTCAAATTTTAAAAAATGAATATTTAGTCAATTTTTACCTTGCCAGAAAAATTTGGCAAAATACAGTAAAAAATTTTCAGCCAAATATCAATTATTTTCCGTGTTTCTAGATCTAATTTCGAACTTTTTTATATATTAACGAACAAAATTGTACAAAAATTAAGCGACTGCGCGTTACGTTCAAATTTTAAAAAATGAATATTTAGTCAATTTTTACCTTGCCAGAAAAATTTGGCAAAATACAGTAAAAAATTTTCAGCCAAATATCAATTATTTTCCGTGTTTCTAGATCTAATTTCAAAATTTTTCATATATTAACGAACAAAATTGTACAAAAATTAACCTAGTGCGCATTAGTTTCATCTTGTCAAAAAATGAAAATTCAATCAATTTTCGCCTCACCAGAAAATTTTAGCAAAATACACTAAAAAATTTTCAGTCAAATATCAGTTATTTTCCGTGTTTCTAGATCAAATTTGAAACTTTTTTATATATTAATGAACAAAATTGTACAAAAATTAAGCGACTGCGCGTTACATTCAAATTGTCAAAAAATGAATATTTAGTCAATTTTTGCCTTGACAGAAAAATTTGGCAAAATACAGTAAAAATTTTTCAGCCAAATATGAATTATTTTCCGTGTTTCTAGATCTAATTTCAAACTTTTTCATATATTAACGAACAAAATTGTACAAAAATTAACCCAGTGCGCATTAGTTTCAACTTGTCAAAAAATGAAAATTTAGTCAATTTTCACCTCACCAGAAAATTTTAGCAAAATACACTAAAAAATTTTCAGCCAAATATTAAGTATTTTCCGGGTTTCTGGATCTAATTTCAAACTTTTTCATACATTAACGAACAAAATAGTACAAAAATTAAGCGACTGCGCG
Organism: Ganaspis brasiliensis; assembly: GCA_037103525.1. Classification (NCBI taxonomy): domain Eukaryota; kingdom Metazoa; phylum Arthropoda; class Insecta; order Hymenoptera; family Figitidae; genus Ganaspis; species Ganaspis brasiliensis. The sequence goes on along the minus strand of JAZKLR010000259.1, from coordinate 277,378 downwards.
TTACATTCAACTTGTCAAAAAATGAACATTTAGTCAATTTTTAACTTGCCAGAAAATTTTGGCAAAATACAGTAAAAAATTTTCAGCCAAATATTAATTATTTTCCGTGTTTCTAGATCTAATTTCAAACTTTGTCATATATTAACGAACAAAATTGTACAAAAATTAAGCGACTGCGCGTTACATTCAAATTGTCAAAAAATGAAAATTTAGTCAATTTTTGCCTTGACAGAAAAATTTGGCAAAATACAGTAAAAATTTTTCAGCCAAATATGAATTATTTTCCGTGTTTCTAGATCTAATTTCAAACTTTTTCATATATTAATGAACAAAATTGTACAAAAATTAACCCAGTGCGCATTAGTTTCAACTTGTCAAAAAATGAAAATTCAATCAATTTTCACCTCACCAGAAAATTTTAGCAAAATACACTAAAAAATTTTCAGCCAAATATTAAGTATTTTCCGTGTTTCTGGATCTAATTTCAAACTTTTTCATACATTAACGAACAAAATAGTACAAAAATTAAGCGACTGCGCGTTACATTCAAATTTTTAAAAAATGAATATTTAGTCAATTTTTACCTTGCCAGAAAAATTTGGCAAAATACAGTAAAAAATTTTCAGCCAAATATCAATTATTTTCCGTGTTTCTAGATCTAATTTCAAACTTTTTCATATATTAACGAACAAAATTGTACAAAAATTAACCCAGTGCGCATTAGTTTCAACTTGTCAAAAAATGAAAATTCAATCAATTTTCGCCTCACCAGAAAATTTTAGCAAAATACACTAAAAAATTTTCAGTCAAATATCAGTTATTTTCCGTGTTTCTAGATCAAATTTGAAACTTTTTTATATATTAATGAACAAAATTGTACAAAAATTAACCCAGTGCGCATTAGTTTCAACTTGTCAAAAAATGAAAATTCAATCAATTTTCACCTCACCAGAAAATTTTAGCAAAATACACTAAAAAATTTTCAGCCAAATATTAAGTATTTTCCGTGTTTCTGGATCTACTTTCAAACTTTTTCATACATTAACGAACAAAATAGTACAAAAATTAAGCGACTGCGCGTTACATTCAAATTTTTAAAAAATGAATATTTAGTCAATTTTTACCTTGCCAGAAAAATTTGGCAAAATACAGTAAAAAATTTTCAGTCAAATATCAATTATTTTCCGTGTTTCTAGATCTAATTTCAAACTTTTTCATACATTAACGAACAAAATAGTACAAAAATTAAGCGACTGCGCGTTACATTCAACTTGTCAAAAAATGAAAATTTAGTCAATTTTTGCCTTGACAGAAAAATTTGGCAAAATACAGTAAAAAATTTTCAGCCAAATATCAATTATTTTCCGTGTTTCTAGATCTAATTTCAAACTTTGTCATATATTAACGAACAAAATTGTACAAAAATTAAGCGACTGCGCGTTACATTCAAATTGTCAAAAAATGAAAATTTAGTCAATTTTTGCCTTGACAGAAAAAATTGGCAAAATACAGTAAAAATTTTTCAGCCAAATATGAATTATTTTCCGTGTTTCTAGATCTAATTTCAAACTTTTTCATATATTAACGAACAAAATTGTACAAAAATTAATCCAGTGCGCATTAGTTTCATCTTGTCAAAAAATGAAAATTCAATCAATTTTCACCTCACCAGAAAATTTTAGCAAAATACACTAAAAAATTTTCAGCCAAATATTAAGTATTTTCCGTGTTTCTGGATCTAATTTCAAACTTTTTCATACATTAACGAACAAAATAGTACAAAAATTAAGCGACTGCGCGTTACATTCAAATTGTCAAAAAATGAAAATTTAGTCAATTTTTGCCTTGCCAGAAAAATTTGGCAAAATACAGTAAAAATTTTTCAGCCAAATATGAATTATTTTCTGTGTTTCTAGATCTAATTTCAAACTTTTTCATATATTACCAAACAAAATTGTACAAAAATTAATCGACTGCGCATTAGTTTCAACTTGTCAAAAAATGAAAATTCAATCAATTTTCGCCTAACCAGAAAAATTTAGCAAAATACACTAAAAAATTTTCAGTCAAATATCAGTTATTTTCCGTGTTTCTAGATCAAATTTTAAACTTTTTTATATATTAACGAACAAAATTGTACAAAAATTAAGCGACTGCGCGTTACATTCAAATTTTAAAAAATGAATATTTAGTCAATTTTTACCTTGCCAGAAAAATTTGGCAAAATACAGTAAAAAATTTTCAGCCAAATATCAATTATTTTCCGTGTTTCTAGATCTAATTTCGAACTTTTTCATATATTTACGAACAAAATGGTACAAAAATTAAGCGACTGCGCGTTACATTCAAATTGTCAAAAAATGAAAATTTAGTCAATTTTTGCCTTGCCAGAAAAATTTGGCAAAATACAGTAAAAATTTTTCAGCCAAATATCAATTATTTTCCGTGTTTCTAGATCTAATTTTAAAATTTTTCATATATTTACGAACAAAATTGTACAAAAATTAAGCGACTGCGCGTTACATTCAACTTGTCAAAAAATGAATATTTAGTCAATTTTTAACTTGCCAGAAAAATTTGGCAAAATACAGTAAAAAATTTTTAGCCAAATATCAATTATTTTCCTTGCTTCTAGATCTAATTTCAAACTTTGTCATATATTAACGAACAAAATTGTACAAAAATTAAGCGACTGCGCGTTACATTCAAATTTTAAAAAAATGAATATTTAGTCAATTTTTACCTTGCCAGAAAAATTTGGCAAAATACAGTAAAAATTTTTCAGCCAAATATGAATTATTTTCCGTGTTTCTAGATCTAATTTCAAACTTTTTCATATATTAACGAACAAAATTGTACAAAAATTAACCCAGTGCGCATTAGTTTCAACTTGTCAAAAAATGAAAATTCAATCAATTTTCGCCTAACCAGAAAAATTTAGCAAAATACACTAAAAAATTTTCAGTCAAATATCAGTTATTTTCCGTGTTTCTAGATCAAATTTGAAACTTTTTTATATATTATTGAACAAAATTGTACAAAAATTAAGCGACTGCGCGTTACATTCAAATTGTCAAAAAATGAATATTTAGTCAATTTTTAACTTGCCAGAAAAATTTGGCAAAATACAGTAAAAAATTTTCAGCCAAATATCAATTATTTTCCGTTTTTCTAGATCTAATTTCAAACTTTGTCATATATTAACGAACAAAATTGTACAAAAATTAAGCGACTGCGCGTTACATTCAAATTGTCAAAAAATGAAAATTTAGTCAATTTTTGCCTTGACAGAAAAATTTGGCAAAATACAGTAAAAATTTTTCAGCCAAATATGAATTATTTTCCGTGTTTCTAGATCTAATTTCAAACTTTTTCATATATTAACGAACAAAATTGTACAAAAATTAACCCAGTGCGCATTAGTTTCAACTTGTCAAAAAATGAAAATTCAATCAATTTTCGCCTAACCAGAAAAATTTAGCAAAATACACTAAAAAATTTTCTGTCAAATATCAGTTATTTTCCGTGTTTCTAGATCAAATTTCAAACTTTTTTATATATTAACGAACAAAATTGTACAAAAATTAAGCGACTGCGCGTTACATTCAAATTTTAAAAAAATGAATATTTAGTCAATTTTTACCTTGCCAGAAAAATTTGGCAAAATACAGTAAAAAATTTTCAGCCAAATATCAATTATTTTCCGTGTTTCTAGATCTAATTTCAAACTTTTTCATATATTAACGAACAAAATTGTACAAAAATTAACCCAGTGCGCATTAGTTTCAACTTGTCAAAAAATGAAAATTCAATCAATTTTCGCCTCACCAGAAAATTTTAGCAAAAGAAACTAAAAAATTTTCAGTCAAATATCAGTTATTTTCCGTGTTTCTAGATCAAATTTGAAACTTTTTTATATATTAATCAACAAAATTGTACAAAAATTAAGCGACTGCGCGTTACATTCAAATTGTCAAAAAATGAATATTTAGTCAATTTTTAACTTGCCAGAAAAATTTGGCAAAATACAGTAAAAATTTTTCAGCTAAATATCAATTATTTTCCGTGTTTCTAGATCTAATTTTAAACTTTGTCATATATTAACGAACAAAATTGTACAAAAATTAAGCGACTGCGCGTTACATTCAAATTGTCAAAAAATGAAAATTTAGTCAATTTTTGCCTTGACAGAAAAATTTGGCAAAATACAGTAAAAATTTTTCAGCCAAATATGAATTATTTTCCGTGTTTCTAGATCTAATTTCAAACTTTTTCATATATTAACGAACAAAATTGTACAAAAATTAACCCAGTGCGCATTAGTTTCAACTTGTCAAAAAATGAAAATTCAATCAATTTTCACCTCACCAAAAAATTTCAGCAAAATACACTAAAAAATTTTTAGCTAAATATTAAGTATTTTCCGTGTTTTTGGATCTAATTTCAAACTTTTTCATACATTAACGAACAAAATAGTACAAAATTTAAGCGACTGCGCGTTACATTCAACTTGTCAAAAAATGAATATTTAGTCAATTTTTAACTAGCCAGAAAAATTTGGCAAAATGCAGTAAAAAATTTTCAGCCAAATATCAATTATTTTCCGTGTTTCTAGATCTAATTTTAAACTTTGTCATATATTAACGAACAAAATTGTACAAAAATTAAGCGACTGCGCGTTACATTCAAATTGTCAAAAAATGAAAATTTAGTCAATTTTTTCCTTGCCAGAAAAATTTGGCAAAATACAGTAAAAATTTTTCAGCCAAATATGAATTATTTTCCGTGTTTCTAGATCTAATTTCAAACTTTTTCATATATTACCAAACAAAACTGTACAAAAATTAATCGACTGCGCATTAGTTTCAACTTGTCAAAAAATGAAAATTCTATCAATTTTCGCATAACCAGAAAAATTTAGCAAAATACACTAAAAAATTTTCAGTCAAATATCAGTTATTTTCCGTGTTTCTAGATCAAATTTCAAACTTTTTTATATATTAATCAACAAAATTGTACAAAAATTAAGCGACTGCGCGTTACATTCAAATTGTCAAAAAATGAAAATTTAGTCAATTTTTGCCTTGACAGAAAAATTTGGCAAAATACAGTTAAAATTTTTCAGCCAAATATGAATTATTTTCCGTGTTTCTAGATCTAATTTCAAACTTTTTCATATATTAACGAACAAAATTGTACAAAAATTAACCCAGTGCGCATTAGTTTCAACTTGTCAAAAAATGAAAATTCAATCAATTTTCACCTCACCAGAAAATTTTAGCAAAATACACTAAAAAATTTTCAGCCAAATATCAATTATTTTCCGTGTTTCTAGATCTAATTTCAAACTTTTTCATACATTAACGAACAAAATAGTACAAAAATTAAGCGACTGCGCGTTACATTCAAATTGTCAAAAAATGAAAATTTAGTCAATTTTTGCCTTGACAGAAAAATTTGGCAAAATACAGTAAAAATTTTTCAGCCAAATATCAATTATTTTCCGTGTTTCTAGATCTAATTTCAAACTTTGTCATATATTAACGAACAAAATTGTACAAAAATTAAGCGACTGCGCTTTACATTCAAATTGTCAAAAAATGAAAATTTAGTCAATTTTTGCCTTGACAGAAAAATTTGGCAAAATACAGTAAAAATTTTTCAGCCAAATATGAATTATTTTCCGTGTTTCTAGATCTAATTTCAAACTTTTTCATATATTAACGAACAAAATTGTACAAAAATTAACACAGTGCGCATTAGTTTAAACTTGTCAAAAAATGAAAATTCAATCAATTTTCACCTCACCAGAAAATTTTAGCAAAATACACTAAAAAATTTTCAGCCAAATATTAAGTATTTTCCGTGTTTCTGGATCTAATTTCAAACTTTTTCATACATTAACGAACAAAATAGTACAAAAATTAAGCGACTGCGCGTTACATTCAACTTGTCAAAAAATGAATATTTAGTCAATTTTTAACTTGCCAGAAAAATTTGGCAAAATACAGTAAAAAATTTTCAGCCAAATATCAATTATTTTCCGTGTTTCTAGATCTAATTTCAAACTTTTTCATATATTTACGAACGAAATTGTACAAAAATTAAGCGAATGCGCGTTACATTCAAATTGTCAAAAAATGAAAATTTAGTCAATTTTTGCCTTGCCAGAATAATTTGGCAAAATACAGTAAAAATTTTTCAGCCAAATATCAATTATTTTCCGTGTTTCTAGATCTAATTTCAAACTTTTTCATATATTTACGAACAAAATTGTACAAAAATTAAGCGACTGCGCGTTACATTCAAATTGTCAAAAAATGAAAATTTAGTCAATTTTTGCCTTGCCAGAAAAATTTGGCAAAATACAGTAAAAAATTTTCAGCCAAATATCAATTATTTTCCGTGTTTCTAGATCTAATTTTAAACTTTTTCATATATTAACGAATAAAATTGTACAAAAATTAAGCGACTGCGCGTTACATTCAAATTGTCAAAAAATGAAAATTTAGTCAATTTTTGCCTTGCTAGAAAAATTTGGCAAAATACAGTAAAAATTTTTCAGCCAAATATGAATTATTTTCCGTGTTTCTAAATCTAATTTCAAACTTTTTCATATATTAACGAACAAAATTGTACAAAAATTAACCCAGTGCGCATTAGTTTCAACTTGTCAAAAAATGAAAATTCAATCAATTTTCGCCTAACCAGAAAAATTTAGCAAAATACACTAAAAAATTTTCAGTCAAATATCAGTTATTTTCCGTGTTTCTAGATCAAATTTCAAACTTTTTTATATATTAACGAACAAAATTGTACAAAAATTAAGCGACTGCGCGTTACATTCAACTTGTCAAAAAATGAATATTTAGTCAATTTTTAACTTGCCAGAAAAATTTGGCAAAATACAGTAAAAATTTTTTAGCCAAATATCAATTATTTTCCGTGTTTCTAGATCTAATTTCAAACTTTGTCATATATTAACGAACAAAATTGTACAAAAATTAAGCGACTGCGCGTTACATTCAAATTGTCAAAAAATGAAAATTTAGTCAATTTTTGCCTTGACAGAAAAATTTGGCAAAATACAGTAAAAATTTTTGAGCCAAATATAAATTATTTTCCGTGTTTCTAGATCTAATTTCAAACTTTTTTATATATTAACGAACAAAATTGTACAAAAATTAACCCAGTGCGCATTAGTTTCAACTTGTCAAAAAATGAAAATTCAATCAATTTTCGCCTAACCAGAAAAATTTAGCAAAATACACTAAAAAATTTTCTGTCAAATAACAGTTATTTTCCGTGTTTCTAGATCAAATTTCAAACTTTTTTATATACTAACGAACAAAATTGTACAAAAATTAAGCGACTGCGCGTTACACTCAAATTTTAAAAAAATGAATATTTAGTCAATTTTTACCTTGCCAGAAAAATTTGGCAAAATACAGTAAAAAATTTTCAGCCAAATATCAATTATTTTCCGTGTTTCTAGATCTAATTTCAAACTTTTTCATATATTAACGAATAAAATTGTACAAAAATTAAGCGACTGCGCGTTACATTCAAATTGTCAAAAAATGAAAATTTAGTCAATTTTTGCCTTGCTAGAAAAATTTGGCAAAATACAGTAAAAATTTTTCAGCCAAATATGAATTATTTTTCGTGTTTCTAAATCTAATTTCAAACTTTTTCATATATTAACGAACAAAATTGTACAAAAATTAACCCAGTGCGCATTAGTTTCAACTTGTCAAAAAATGAAAATTCAATCAATTTTCGCCTAACCAGAAAAATTTAGCAAAATACACTAAAAAATTTTCAGTCAAATATCAGTTATTTTCCGTGTTTCTAGATCAAATTTCAAACTTTTTTATATATTAACGAACAAAATTGTACAAAAATTAAGCGACTGCGCGTTACATTCAAATTTTAAAAAAATGAATATTTAGTCAATTTTTACCTTGCCAGAAAAATTTGGCAAAATACAGTAAAAAATTTTCAGCCAAATATCAATTATTTTCCGTGTTTCTAGATCTAATTTTAAACTTTTTCATATATTAACGAACAAAATTGTACAAAAATTAACCCAGTGCGCATTAGTTTCAACTTGTCAAAAAATGAAAATTCAATCAATTTTCGCCTCACCAGAAAATAATAGCAAAATACACTAAAAAATTTTCAGTTAAATATCAGTTATTTTCCGTGTTTCTAGATCAAATTTGAAACTTTTTTATATATTAATGAACAAAATTGTACAAAAATTAAGCGACTGCGCGTTACATTCAAATTGTCAAAAAATGAAAATTTAGTCAATTTTTGCCTTGACAGAAAAATTTGGCAAAATACAGTAAAAATTTTTCAGCCAAATATGAATTATTTTCCGTGTTTCTAGATCTAATTTCAAACTTTTTCATATATTAACGAACAAAATTGTACAAAAATTAACACAGTGCGCATTAGTTTAAACTTGTCAAAAAATGAAAATTCAATCAATTTTCACCTCACCAGAAAATTTTAGCAAAATACACTAAAAAATTTTCAGCCAAATATTAAGTATTTTCCGTGTTTCTGGATCTAATTTCAAACTTTTTCATACATTAACGAACAAAATAGTACAAAAATTAAGCGACTGCGCGTTACATTCAACTTGTCAAAAAATGAATATTTAGTCAATTTTTAACTTGCCAGAAAAATTTGGCAAAATACAGTAAAAAATTTTCAGCCAAATATCAATTATTTTCCGTGTTTCTAGATCTAATTTCAAACTTTTTCATATATTTACGAACGAAATTGTACAAAAATTAAGCGAATGCGCGTTACATTCAAATTGTCAAAAAATGAAAATTTAGTCAATTTTTGCCTTGCCAGAATAATTTGGCAAAATACAGTAAAAATTTTTCAGCCAAATATCAATTATTTTCCGTGTTTCTAGATCTAATTTCAAACTTTTTCATATATTTACGAACAAAATTGTACAAAAATTAAGCGACTGCGCGTTACATTCAAATTGTCAAAAAATGAAAATTTAGTCAATTTTTGCCTTGCCAGAAAAATTTGGCAAAATACAGTAAAAAATTTTCAGCCAAATATCAATTATTTTCCGTGTTTCTAGATCTAATTTTAAACTTTTTCATATATTAACGAATAAAATTGTACAAAAATTAAGCGACTGCGCGTTACATTCAAATTGTCAAAAAATGAAAATTTAGTCAATTTTTGCCTTGCTAGAAAAATTTGGCAAAATACAGTAAAAATTTTTCAGCCAAATATGAATTATTTTCCGTGTTTCTAAATCTAATTTCAAACTTTTTCATATATTAACGAACAAAATTGTACAAAAATTAACCCAGTGCGCATTAGTTTCAACTTGTCAAAAAATGAAAATTCAATCAATTTTCGCCTAACCAGAAAAATTTAGCAAAATACACTAAAAAATTTTCAGTCAAATATCAGTTATTTTCCGTGTTTCTAGATCAAATTTCAAACTTTTTTATATATTAACGAACAAAATTGTACAAAAATTAAGCGACTGCGCGTTACATTCAACTTGTCAAAAAATGAATATTTAGTCAATTTTTAACTTGCCAGAAAAATTTGGCAAAATACAGTAAAAATTTTTTAGCCAAATATCAATTATTTTCCGTGTTTCTAGATCTAATTTCAAACTTTGTCATATATTAACGAACAAAATTGTACAAAAATTAAGCGACTGCGCGTTACATTCAAATTGTCAAAAAATGAAAATTTAGTCAATTTTTGCCTTGACAGAAAAATTTGGCAAAATACAGTAAAAATTTTTCAGCCAAATATAAATTATTTTCCGTGTTTCTTGATCTAATTTCAAACTTTTTTATATATTAACGAACAAAATTGTACAAAAATTAACCCAGTGCGCATTAGTTTCAACTTGTCAAAAAATGAAAATTCAATCAATTTTCGCCTAACCAGAAAAATTTAGCAAAATACACTAAAAAATTTTCTGTTAAATAACAGTTATTTTCCGTGTTTCTAGATCAAATTTCAAACTTTTTTATATACTAACGAACAAAATTGTACAAAAATTAAGCGACTGCGCGTTACACTCAAATTTTAAAAAAATGAATATTTAGTCAATTTTTACCTTGCCAGAAAAATATGGCAAAATACAGTAAAAAATTTTCAGCCAAATATCAATTATTTTCCGTGTTTCTAGATCTAATTTCAAACTTTTTCATATATTAACGAATAAAATTGTACAAAAATTAAGCGACTGCGCGTTACATTCAAATTGTCAAAAAATGAAAATTTAGTCAATTTTTGCCTTGCTAGAAAAATTTGGCAAAATACAGTAAAAATTTTTCAGCCAAATATGAATTATTTTCCGTGTTTCTAAATCTAATTTCAAACTTTTTCATATATTAACGAACAAAATTGTACAAAAATTAACCCAGTGCGCATTAGTTTCAACTTGTCAAAAAATGAAAATTCAATCAATTTTCGCCTAACCAGAAAAATTTAGCAAAATACACTAAAAAATTTTCAGTCAAATATCAGTTATTTTCCGTGTTTCTAGATCAAATTTCAAACTTTTTTATATATTAACGAACAAAATTGTACAAAAATTAAGCGACTGCGCGTTACATTCAAATTTTAAAAAAATGAATATTTAGTCAATTTTTACCTTGCCAGAAAAATTTGGCAAAATACAGTAAAAAATTTTCAGCCAAATATCAATTATTTTCCGTGTTTCTAGATCTAATTTTAAACTTTTTCATATATTAACGAACAAAATTGTACAAAAATTAACCCAGTGCGCATTAGTTTCAACTTGTCAAAAAATGAAAATTCAATCAATTTTCGCCTCACCAGAAAATAATAGCAAAATACACTAAAAAATTTTCAGTTAAATATCAGTTATTTTCCGTGTTTCTAGATCAAATTTGAAACTTTTTTATATATTAATGAACAAAATTGTACAAAAATTAAGCGACTGCGCGTTACATTCAAATTGTCAAAAAATGAAAATTTAGTCAATTTTTGCCTTGACAGAAAAATTTGGCAAAATACAGTAAAAATTTTTCAGCCAAATATGAATTATTTTCCGTGTTTCTAGATCTAATTTCAAACTTTTTCATATATTAACGAACAAAATTGTACAAAAATTAACACAGTGCGCATTAGTTTAAACTTGTCAAAAAATGAAAATTCAATCAATTTTCACCTCACCAGAAAATTTTAGCAAAATACACTAAAAAATTTTCAGCCAAATATTAAGTATTTTCCGTGTTTCTGGATCTAATTTCAAACTTTTTCATACATTAACGAACAAAATAGTACAAAAATTAAGCGACTGCGCGTTACATTCAACTTGTCAAAAAATGAATATTTAGTCAATTTTTAACTTGCCAGAAAAATTTGGCAAAATACAGTAAAAAATTTTCAGCCAAATATCAATTATTTTCCGTGTTTCTAGATCTAATTTCAAACTTTTTCATATATTATTATTATTTATTTACTCTTGTTATTTTACAAAACAGTTATTACAAGAGGTGTTACGCAAAACATAAAATCGAAATACAATTTTAAGTAAACTTAATATAGAAACAATACAAGACAAAACCCTTAATCAAGACACGCGTGAGGCAAAAATTTCGCGAAGAACATTAGTTAAACGTTTGAGAGTTAAACAATTACATGACGAAAAAATGGCTAGCCAAGTATCTATGGAAGACAAGTTATGGAAAGACTGTCCGAATAAAGGAAGGAACATGTAATTAGATGCTGGACAGGTAATCAAAATATGGTATAAACTCTCGTGCTCCAAATTGCATGCGGGACATATCTCATCTGTATGGAAGATAAATTTCTTTGTATCAAAAATAATTCTAGGAACGTGATTATTAAGAAGTCTAATTTGAGCAAAAAATTTTTTAAAAAATAAAGGTAGGGGCATAAGCAGGTAATGCTGCGGTCCCGTTTGCAATGTAAGATAAGGGTACAAAACCAGACTTTTAGAGATTACTCGGCAACCTTCATCACGATTTCTAAGGAAGAGTGCAAACTTCTCAAGTGCATATTTACTGTCAGAATAAAAGGATTCAGGAGTCATATCCATCCACAAATCAAGTAATCCACAGGGTTCAAAGAAATGTAGTCTCAGTTGGACAAACCAATTAAACTTATTGTTAGGGTCAGATTTTGCCATCTTGATCAATCTAACTAAGCACTGTCTAGGGTACCGAGAAATATCCATCTTAAAAATTTTGTTTAACCAAGACAGTGCAAATTTAAAAATCTTGAAAGAAAGGTGTAAAGACCCGGTCTCCAGTCTGACGGCATATCCCGGAGTGCAAATCGGAAGGTTCAACAGTCTTTTAAAAAAAGACTGCTGAACCCCCTCTATAAACTCCATAAAGTTTGGGCCCCAAATCTGACAACCGTATAATAAAACACTTAGTGAAAGACTCTCAAATAATCTGGTAAAAATTTTTCAGCTAAATATCAATTATTTTCCGTGTTTCTAGATCTAATTTCAAACTTTTTCATATATTTACGAACAAAATTGTACAAAAATTAAGCGACTGCGCGTTACATTCAAATTGTCAAAAAATGAAAATTTAGTCAATTTTTGCCTTGCCAGAAAAATTTGGCAAAATACAGTAAAAAATTTTCAGCCAAATATGAATTATTTTCCGTGTTTCTAGATCTAATTTTAAACTTTTTCATATATTAACGAATAAAATTGTACAAAAATTAAGCGACTGCGCGTTACATTCAAATTGTCAAAAAATGAAAATTTAGTCAATTTTTGCCTTGCTAGAAAAATTTGGCAAAATACAGTAAAAATTTTTCAGCCAAATATGAATTATTTTCCGTGTTTCTAAATCTAATTTCAAACTTTTTCATATATTAACGAACAAAATTGTACAAAAATTAACCCAGTGCGCATTAGTTTCAACTTGTCAAAAAATGAAAATTCAATCAATTTTCGCCTAACCAGAAAAATTTAGCAAAATACACTAAAAAATTTTCAGTCAAATATCAGTTATTTTCCGTGTTTCTAGATCAAATTTCAAACTTTTTTATATATTAACGAACAAAATTGTACAAAAATTAAGCGACTGCGCGTTACATTCAACTTGTCAAAAAATGAATATTTAGTCAATTTTTAACTTGCCAGAAAAATTTGGCAAAATACAGTAAAAAATTTTTAGCCAAATATCAATTATTTTCCGTGTTTCTAGATCTAATTTCAAACTTTGTCATATATTAACGAACAAAATTGTACAAAAATTAAGCGACTGCGCGTTACATTCAAATTGTCAAAAAATGAAAATTTAGTCAATTTTTGCCTTGACAGAAAAATTTGGCAAAATACAGTAAAAATTTTTCAGCCAAATATAAATTATTTTCCGTGTTTCTAGATCTAATTTCAAACTTTTTTATATATTAACGAACAAAATTGTACAAAAATTAACCCAGTGCGCATTAGTTTCAACTTGTCAAAAAATGAAAATTCAATCAATTTTCGCCTAACCAGAAAAATTTAGCAAAATACACTAAAAAATTTTCTGTCAAATAACAGTTATTTTCCGTGTTTCTAGATCAAATTTCAAACTTTTTTATATACTAACGAACAAAATTGTACAAAAATTAAGCGACTGCGCGTTACACTCAAATTTTAAAAAAATGAATATTTAGTCAATTTTTACCTTGCCAGAAAAATTTGGCAAAATACAGTAAAAAATTTTCAGCCAAATATCAATTATTTTCCGTGTTTCTAGATCTAATTTCAAACTTTTTCATATATTAACGAACAAAATTGTACAAAAATTAACACAGTGCGCATTAGTTTAAACTTGTCAAAAAATGAAAATTCAATCAATTTTCACCTCACCAGAAAATTTTAGCAAAATACACTAAAAAATTTTCAGCCAAATATTAAGTTTTTTCCGTGTTTCTGGATCTAATTTCAAACTTTTTCATACATTAACGAACAAAATAGTACAAAAATTAAGCGACTGCGCGTTACATTCAACTTGTCAAAAAATGAATATTTAGTCAATTTTTAACTTGCCAGAAAAATTTGGCAAAATACAGTAAAAAATTTTCAGCCAAATATCAATTATTTTCCGTGTTTCTAGATCTAATTTCAAACTTTTTCATATATTTACGAACGAAATTGTACAAAAATTAAGCGACTGCGCGTTACATTCAAATTGTCAAAAAATGAAAATTTAGTCAATTTTTGCCTTGCCAGAATAATTTGGCAAAATACAGTAAAAATTTTTCAGCTAAATATCAATTATTTTCCGTGTTTCTAGATCTAATTTCAAACTTTTTCATATATTTACGAACAAAATTGTACAAAAATTAAGCGACTGCGCGTTACATTCAAATTGTCAAAAAATGAAAATTTAGTCAATTTTTGCCTTGCCAGAAAAATTTGGCAAAATACAGTAAAAAATTTTCAGCCAAATATGAATTATTTTCCGTGTTTCTAGATCTAATTTTAAACTTTTTTATATATTAACGAATAAAATTGTACAAAAATTAAGCGACTGCGCGTTACATTCAAATTGTCAAAAAATGAGAATTTAGTCAATTTTTGCCTTGCTAGAAAAATTTGGCAAAATACAGTAAAAATTTTTCAGCCAAATATGAATTATTTTCCGTGTTTCTAAATCTAATTTCAAACTTTTTCATATATTAACGAACAAAATTGTACAAAAATTAACCCAGTGCGCATTAGTTTCAACTTGTCAAAAAATGAAAATTCAATCAATTTTCGCCTAACCAGAAAAATTTAGCAAAATACACTAAAAAATTTTCAGTCAAATATCAGTTATTTTCCGTGTTTCTAGATCAAATTTCAAACTTTTTTATATATTAACGAACAAAATTGTACAAAAATTAAGCGACTGCGCGTTACATTCAACTTGTCAAAAAATGAATATTTAGTCAATTTTTAACTTGCCAGAAAAATTTGGCAAAATACAGTAAAAAATTTTTAGCCAAATATCAATTATTTTCCGTGTTTCTAGATCTAATTTCAAACTTTGTCATATATTAACGAACAAAATTGTACAAAAATTAAGCGACTGCGCGTTACATTCAAATTGTCAAAAAATGAAAATTTAGTCAATTTTTGCCTTGACAGAAAAATTTGGCAAAATACAGTAAAAATTTTTCAGCCAAATATAAATTATTTTCCGTGTTTCTAGATCTAATTTCAAACTTTTTTATATATTAACGAACAAAATTGTACAAAAATTAACCCAGTGCGCATTAGTTTCAACTTGTCAAAAAATGAAAATTCAATCAATTTTCGCCTAACCAGAAAAATTTAGCAAAATACACTAAAAAATTTTCTGTCAAATAACAGTTATTTTCCGTGTTTCTAGATCAAATTTCAAACTTTTTTATATACTAACGAACAAAATTGTACAAAAATTAAGCGACTGCGCGTTACACTCAAATTTTAAAAAAATGAATATTTAGTCAATTTTTACCTTGCCAGAAAAATTTGGCAAAATACAGTAAAAAATTTTCAGCCAAATATCAATTATTTTCCGTGTTTCTAGATCTAATTTCAAACTTTTTCATATATTAACGAATAAAATTGTACAAAAATTAAGCGACTGCGCGTTACATTCAAATTGTCAAAAAATGAAAATTTAGTCAATTTTTGCCTTGCTAGAAAAATTTGGCAAAATACAGTAAAAATTTTTCAGCCAAATATGAATTATTTTCCGTGTTTCTAAATCTAATTTCAAACTTTTTCATATATTAACGAACAAAATTGTACAAAAATTAACCCAGTGCGCATTAGTTTCAACTTGTCAAAAAATGAAAATTCAATCAATTTTCGCCTAACCAGAAAAATTTAGCAAAATACACTAAAAAATTTTCAGTCAAATATCAGTTATTTTCCGTGTTTCTAGATCTAATTTCAAACTTTGTCATATATTAACGAACAAAATTGTACAAAAATTAAGCGACTGCGCGTTACATTCAAATTGTCAAAAAATGAAAATTTAGTCAATTTTTGCCTTGACAGAAAAATTTGGCAAAATACAGTAAAAATTTTTCAGCCAAATATAAA
Source organism: Ganaspis brasiliensis (assembly GCA_037103525.1). NCBI lineage: Eukaryota > Metazoa > Arthropoda > Insecta > Hymenoptera > Figitidae > Ganaspis > Ganaspis brasiliensis. The sequence goes on along the minus strand of JAZKLR010000259.1, from coordinate 261,291 downwards.
TTATTTTCCGTGTTTCTAGATCTAATTTCAAACTTTTTTATATATTAACGAACAAAATTGTACAAAAATTAACCCAGTGCGCATTAGTTTCAACTTGTCAAAAAATGAAAATTCAATCAATTTTCGCCTAACCAGAAAAATTTAGCAAAATACACTAAAAAATTTTCTGTCAAATAACAGTTATTTTCCGTGTTTCTAGATCAAATTTCAAACTTTTTTATATACTAACGAACAAAATTGTACAAAAATTAAGCGACTGCGCGTTACACTCAAATTTTAAAAAAATGAATATTTAGTCAATTTTTACCTTGCCAGAAAAATTTGGCAAAATACAGTAAAAAATTTTCAGCCAAATATCAATTATTTTCCGTGTTTCTAGATCTAATTTCAAACTTTTTCATATATTAACGAATAAAATTGTACAAAAATTAAGCGACTGCGCGTTACATTCAAATTGTCAAAAAATGAAAATTTAGTCAATTTTTGCCTTGCTAGAAAAATTTGGCAAAATACAGTAAAAATTTTTCAGCCAAATATGAATTATTTTCCGTGTTTCTAAATCTAATTTCAAACTTTTTCATATATTAACGAACAAAATTGTACAAAAATTAACCCAGTGCGCATTAGTTTCAACTTGTCAAAAAATGAAAATTCAATCAATTTTCGCCTTGCCAGAAAAATTTGGCAAAATACAGTAAAAAATTTTCAGCCAAATATCAATTATTTTCCGTGTTTCTAGATCTAATTTTAAACTTTTTCATATATTAACGAACAAAATTGTACAAAAATTAACCCAGTGCGCATTAGTTTCAACTTGTCAAAAAATGAAAATTCAATCAATTTTCGCCTCACCAGAAAATAATAGCAAAATACACTAAAAAATTTTCAGTCAAATATCAGTTATTTTCCGTGTTTCTAGATCAAATTTGAAACTTTTTTATATATTAATGAACAAAATTGTACAAAAATTAAGCGACTGCGCGTTACATTCAAATTGTCAAAAAATGAAAATTTAGTCAATTTTTGCCTTGACAGAAAAATTTGGCAAAATACAGTAAAAATTTTTCAGCCAAATATGAATTATTTTCCGTGTTTCTAGATCTAATTTCAAACTTTTTCATATATTAACGAACAAAATTGTACAAAAATTAACACAGTGCGCATTAGTTTAAACTTGTCAAAAAATGAAAATTCAATCAATTTTCACCTCACCAGAAAATTTTAGCAAAATACACTAAAAAATTTTCAGCCAAATATTAAGTATTTTCCGTGTTTCTGGATCTAATTTCAAACTTTTTCATACATTAACGAACAAAATAGTACAAAAATTAAGCGACTGCGCGTTACATTCAACTTGTCAAAAAATGAATATTTAGTCAATTTTTAACTTGCCAGAAAAATTTGGCAAAATACAGTAAAAAATTTTCAGCCAAATATCAATTATTTTCCGTGTTTCTAGATCTAATTTCAAACTTTTTCATATATTTACGAACGAAATTGTACAAAAATTAAGCGACTGCGCGTTACATTCAAATTGTCAAAAAATGAAAATTTAGTCAATTTTTGCCTTGCCAGAATAATTTGGCAAAATACAGTAAAAAATTTTCAGCTAAATATCAATTATTTTCCGTGTTTCTAGATCTAATTTCAAACTTTTTCATATATTTACGAACAAAATTGTACAAAAATTAAGCGACTGCGCGTTACATTCAAATTGTCAAAAAATGAAAATTTAGTCAATTTTTGCCTTGCCAGAAAAATTTGGCAAAATACAGTAAAAAATTTTCAGCCAAATATGAATTATTTTCCGTGTTTCTAGATCTAATTTTAAACTTTTTCATATATTAACGAATAAAATTGTACAAAAATTAAGCGACTGCGCGTTACATTCAAATTGTCAAAAAATGAAAATTTAGTCAATTTTTGCCTTGCTAGAAAAATTTGGCAAAATACAGTAAAAATTTTTCAGCCAAATATGAATTATTTTCCGTGTTTCTAAATCTAATTCCAAACTTTTTCATATATTAACGAACAAAATTGTACAAAAATTAACCCAGTGCGCATTAGTTTCAACTTGTCAAAAATGAAAATTCAATCAATTTTCACCTCACCAGAAAATTTTAGCAAAATACACTAAAAAATTTTCAGCCAAATATTAAGTATTTTCCGTGTTTCTGGATCTAATTTCAAACTTTTTCATACATTAACGAACAAAATAGTACAAAAATTAAGCGACTGCGCGTTACATTCAACTTGTCAAAAAATGAATATTTAGTCAATTTTTAACTTGCCAGAAAAATTTGGCAAAATACAGTAAAAAATTTTCAGCCAAATATCAATTATTTTCCGTGTTTCTAGATCTAATTTCAAACTTTTTCATATATTTACGAACGAAATTGTACAAAAATTAAGCGACTGCGCGTTACATTCAAATTGTCAAAAAATGAAAATTTAGTCAATTTTTGCCTTGCCAGAATAATTTGGCAAAATACAGTAAAAATTTTTCAGCTAAATATCAATTATTTTCCGTGTTTCTAGATCTAATTTCAAACTTTTTCATATATTTACGAACAAAATTGTACAAAAATTAAGCGACTGCGCGTTACATTCAAATTGTCAAAAAATGAAAATTTAGTCAATTTTTGCCTTGCCAGAAAAATTTGGCAAAATACAGTAAAAAATTTTCAGCCAAATATGAATTATTTTCCGTGTTTCTAGATCTAATTTTAAACTTTTTCATATATTAACGAATAAAATTGTACAAAAATTAAGCGACTGCGCGTTACATTCAAATTGTCAAAAAATGAAAATTTAGTCAATTTTTGCCTTGCTAGAAAAATTTGGCAAAATACAGTAAAAATTTTTCAGCCAAATATGAATTATTTTCCGTGTTTCTAAATCTAATTTCAAACTTTTTCATATATTAACGAACAAAATTGTACAAAAATTAACCCAGTGCGCATTAGTTTCAACTTTTCAAAAAATGAAAATTCAATCAATTTTCGCCTAACCAGAAAAATTTAGCAAAATACACTAAAAAATTTTCAGTCAAATATCAGTTATTTTCCGTGTTTCTAGATCAAATTTCAAACTTTTTTATATATTAACGAACAAAATTGTACAAAAATTAAGCGACTGCGCGTTACATTCAACTTGTCAAAAAAAATATTTAGTCAATTTTTAACTTGCCAGAAAAATTTGGCAAAATACAGTAAAAAATTTTTAGCCAAATATCAATTATTTTCCGTGTTTCTAGATCTAATTTCAAACTTTGTCATATATTAACGAACAAAATTGTACAAAAATTAAGCGACTGCGCGTTACATTCAACTTGTCAAAAAATGAATATTTAGTCAATTTTTAACTTGCCAGAAAAATTTGGCAAAATACAGTAAAAATTTTTCAGCCAAATATAAATTATTTTCCGTGTTTCTAGATCTAATTTCAAACTTTTTTATATATTAACGAACAAAATTGTACAAAAATTAACCCAGTGCGCATTAGTTTCAACTTGTCAAAAAATGAAAATTCAATCAATTTTCGCCTAACCAGAAAAATTTAGCAAAATACACTAAAAAATTTTCTGTCAAATAACAGTTATTTTCCGTGTTTCTAGATCAAATTTCAAACTTTTTTATATACTAACGAACAAAATTGTACAAAAATTAAGCGACTGCGCGTTACACTCAAATTTTAAAAAAGTGAATATTTAGTCAATTTTTACCTTGCCAGAAAAATTTGGCAAAATACAGTAATAAATTTTCAGCCAAATATCAATTATTTTCCGTGTTTCTAGATCTAATTTCAAACTTTTTCATATATTAACGAATAAAATTGTACAAAAATTAAGCGACTGCGCGTTACATTCAAATTGTCAAAAAATGAAAATTTAGTCAATTTTTGCCTTGCTAGAAAAATTTGGCAAAATACAGTAAAAATTTTTCAGCCAAATATGAATTATTTTCCGTGTTTCTAAATCTAATTTCAAACTTTTTCATATATTAACGAACAAAATTGTACAAAAATTAACCCAGTGCGCATTAGTTTCAACTTGTCAAAAAATGAAAATTCAATCAATTTTCGCCTAACCAGAAAAATTTAGCAAAATACACTAAAAAATTTTCAGTCAAATATCAGTTATTTTCCGTGTTTCTAGATCAAATTTCAAACTTTTTTATATATTAACGAACAAAATTGTACAAAAATTAAGCGACTGCGCGTTACATTCAAATTGTCAAAAAATGAAAATTTAGTCAATTTTTGCCTTGCCAAAAAAATTTGGCAAAATACAGTAAAAAATTTTCAGCCAAATATCAATTATTTTCCGTGTTTCTAGATCTAATTTCAAACTTTTTCATATATTAACGAACAAAATTGTACAAAAATTAACCCAGTGCGCATTAGTTTCAACTTGTCAAAAAATGAAAATTCAATCAATTTTCGCCTAACCAGAAAAATTTAGCAAAATACACTAAAAAATTTTCTGTCAAATATCAGTTATTTTCCGTGTTTCTAAATCAAATTTCAAACTTTTTTATATATTAACGAACAAAATTGTACAAAAATTAAGCGACTGCGCGTTACATTCAAATTTTAAAAAAATGAATATTTAGTCAATTTTTACCTTGTCAGAAAAATTTGGCAAAATACAGTAAAAAATTTTCAGCCAAATATCAATTATTTTCCGTGTTTCTAGATCTAATTTCAAACTTTTTCATATATTAACGAACAAAATTGTACAAAAATTAACCCAGTGCGCATTAGTTTCAACTTGTCAAAAAATGAAAATTCAATCAATTTTCGCCTCACCAGAAAATAATAGCAAAATACACTAAAAAATTTTCAGTCAAATATCAGTTATTTTCCGTGTTTCTAGATCAAATTTGAAACTTTTTTATATATTAATGAACAAAATTGTACAAAAATTAAGCGACTGCGCCTTACATTCAAATTGTCAAAAAATGAATATTTAGTCAATTTTTAACTTGCCAGAAAAATTTGGCAAAATACAGTAAAAAATTTTCAGCCAAATATCAATTATTTTTCGTGCTTCTAGATCTAATTTCAAACTTTGTCATATATTAACGAACAAAATTGTACAAAAATTAAGCGACTGCGCGTTACATTCAAATTGTCAAAAAATGAAAATTTAGTCAATTTTTGCCTTGACAGAAAAATTTGGCAAAATACAGTAAAAATTTTTCAGCCAAATATCAATTATTTTCCGTGTTTCTAGATCTAATTTCAAACTTTTTCATATATTTACGAACAAAATTGTACAAAAATTAAGCGACTGCGCGTTACATTCAAATTGTCAAAAAATGAAAATTTAGTCAATTTTTGCCTTGCCAGAAAAATTTGGCAAAATACAGTAAAAAATTTTCAGCCAAATATCAATTATTTTCCGTGTTTCTAGATCTAATTTTAAACTTTTTCATATATTAACGAACAAAATTGTACAAAAATTAAGCGACTGCGCGTTACATTCAAATTGTCAAAAAATGAAAATTTAGTCAATTTTTGCCTTGCTAGAAAAATTTGGCAAAATACAGTAAAAATTTTTCAGCCAAATATGAATTATTTTCCGTGTTTCTAGATCTAATTTTAAACTTTTTCATATATTACTAAACAAAATTGTACAAAAATTAATCGACTGCGCATTAGTTTAAACTTGACAAAAAATTAAAATTCAATCAATTTTCGCCTAACCAGAAAAATTTAGCAAAATACACTAAAAAATTTTCTGTCAAATATCAGTTATTTTCCGTGTTTCTAAATCAAATTTCAAACTTTTTTATATATTAACGAACAAAATTGTACAAAAATTAAGCGACTGCGCGTTACATTCAAATTTTAAAAAAATGAATATTTAGTCAATTTTTACCTTGCCAGAAAAATTTGGCAAAATACAGTAAAAAATTTTCAGCCAAATATCAATTATTTTCCGTGTTTCTAGATCTAATTTCAAACTTTTTCATATATTAACGAACAAAATTGTACAAAAATTAACCCAGTGCGCATTAGTTTCAACTTGTCAAAAAATGAAAATTCAATCAATTTTCGCCTCACCAGAAAATAATAGCAAAATACACTAAAAAATTTTCAGTCAAATATCAGTTATTTTCCGTGTTTCTAGATCAAATTTGAAACTTTTTTATATATTAATGAACAAAATTGTACAAAAATTAAGCGACTGCGCCTTACATTCAAATTGTCAAAAAATGAATATTTAGTCAATTTTTAACTTGCCAGAAAAATTTGGCAAAATACAGTAAAAAATTTTCAGCCAAATATCAATTATTTTTCGTGCTTCTAGATCTAATTTCAAACTTTGTCATATATTAACGAACAAAATTGTACAAAAATTAAGCGACTGCGCGTTACATTCAAATTGTCAAAAAATGAAAATTTAGTCAATTTTTGCCTTGACAGAAAAATTTGGCAAAATACAGTAAAAAATTTTCAGCCAAATATCAATTATTTTCCGTGTTTCTAGATCAAATTTGAAACTTTTTTATATATTAATGAACAAAATTGTACAAAAATTAAGCGACTGCGCCTTACATTCAAATTGTCAAAAAATAAATATTTAGTCAATTTTTAACTTGCCAGAAAAATTTGGCAAAATACAGTAAAAAATTTTCAGCCAAATATCAATTATTTTTCGTGCTTCTAGATCTAATTTCAAACTTTGTCATATATTAACGAACAAAATTGTACAAAAATTAAGCGACTGCGCGTTACATTCAAATTGTCAAAAAATGAAAATTTAGTCAATTTTTGCCTTGACAGAAAAATTTGGCAAAATACAGTAAAAATTTTTCAGCCAAATATCAATTATTTTCCGTGTTTCTAGATCTAATTTCAAACTTTTTCATATATTTACGAACAAAATTGTACAAAAATTAAGCGACTGCGCGTTACATTCAAATTGTCAAAAAATGAAAATTTAGTCAATTTTTGCCTTGCCAGAAAAATTTGGCAAAATACAGTAAAAAATTTTCAGCCAAATATCAATTATTTTCCGTGTTTCTAGATCTAATTTTAAACTTTTTCATATATTAACGAACAAAATTGTACAAAAATTAAGCGACTGCGCGTTACATTCAAATTGTCAAAAAATGAAAATTTAGTCAATTTTTGCCTTGCTAGAAAAATTTGGCAAAATACAGTAAAAATTTTTCAGCCAAATATGAATTATTTTCCGTGTTTCTAAATCTAATTTCAAACTTTTTCATATATTAACGAACAAAATTGTACAAAAATTAACCCAGTGCGCATTAGTTTCAACTTGTCAAAAAATGAAAATTCAATCAATTTTCGCCTAACCAGAAAAATTTAGCAAAATACACTAAAAAATTTTCAGTCAAATATCAGTTATTTTCCGTGTTTCTAGATCAAATTTCAAACTTGTTTATATATTAACGAACAAAATTGTACAAAAATTAAGCGACTGCGCGTTACATTCAAATTGTCAAAAAATGAAAATTTAGTCAATTTTTGCCTTGCCAAAAAAATTTGGCAAAATACAGTAAAAAATTTTCAGCCAAATATCAATTATTTTCCGTGTTTCTAGATCTAATTTCAAACTTTGTCATATATTAACGAACAAAATTGTACAAAAATTAAGCGACTGCGCGTTACATTCAAATTGTCAAAAAATGAAAATTTAGTTAATTTTTGCCTTGACAGAAAAATTTGGCAAAATACAGTAAAAATTTTTCAGCCAAATATGAATTATTTTCCGTGTTTCTAAATCTAATTTCAAACTTTTTCATATATTAACGAACAAAATTGTACAAAAATTAACCCAGTGCGCATTAGTTTCAACTTGTCAAAAAATGAAAATTCAATCAATTTTCGCCTAACCAGAAAAATTTAGCAAAATACACTAAAAAATTTTCAGTCAAATATCAGTTATTTTCCGTGTTTCTAGATCAAATTTCAAACTTGTTTATATATTAACGAACAAAATTGTACAAAAATTAAGCGACTGCGCGTTACATTCAAATTGTCAAAAAATGAAAATTTAGTCAATTTTTGCCTTGCCAAAAAAATTTGGCAAAATACAGTAAAAAATTTTCAGCCAAATATCAATTATTTTCCGTGTTTCTAGATCTAATTTCAAACTTTGTCATATATTAACGAACAAAATTGTACAAAAATTAAGCGACTGCGCGTTACATTCAAATTGTCAAAAAATGAAAATTTAGTTAATTTTTGCCTTGACAGAAAAATTTGGCAAAATACAGTAAAAATTTTTCAGCCAAATATGAATTATTTTCCGTGTTTCTAAATCTAATTTCAAACTTTTTCATATATTAATGAACAAAATTGTACAAAAATTAAGCGACTGCGCCTTACATTCAAATTGTCAAAAAATAAATATTTAGTCAATTTTTAACTTGCCAGAAAAATTTGGCAAAATACAGTAAAAAATTTTCAGCCAAATATCAATTATTTTTCGTGCTTCTAGATCTAATTTCAAACTTTGTCATATATTAACGAACAAAATTGTACAAAAATTAAGCGACTGCGCGTTACATTCAAATTGTCAAAAAATGAAAATTTAGTCAATTTTTGCCTTGACAGAAAAATTTGGCAAAATACAGTAAAAATTTTTCAGCCAAATATCAATTATTTTCCGTGTTTCTAGATCTAATTTCAAACTTTTTCATATATTTACGAACAAAATTGTACAAAAATTAAGCGACTGCGCGTTACATTCAAATTGTCAAAAAATGAAAATTTAGTCAATTTTTGCCTTGCCAGAAAAATTTGGCAAAATACAGTAAAAAATTTTCAGCCAAATATCAATTATTTTCCGTGTTTCTAGATCTAATTTTAAACTTTTTCATATATTAACGAACAAAATTGTACAAAAATTAAGCGACTGCGCGTTACATTCAAATTGTCAAAAAATGAAAATTTAGTCAATTTTTGCCTTGCTAGAAAAATTTGGCAAAATACAGTAAAAATTTTTCAGCCAAATATGAATTATTTTCCGTGTTTCTAAATCTAATTTCAAACTTTTTCATATATTAACGAACAAAATTGTACAAAAATTAACCCAGTGCGCATTAGTTTCAACTTGTCAAAAAATGAAAATTCAATCAATTTTCGCCTAACCAGAAAAATTTAGCAAAATACACTAAAAAATTTTCAGTCAAATATCAGTTATTTTCCGTGTTTCTAGATCAAATTTCAAACTTGTTTATATATTAACGAACAAAATTGTACAAAAATTAAGCGACTGCGCGTTACATTCAAATTGTCAAAAAATGAAAATTTAGTCAATTTTTGCCTTGCCAAAAAAATTTGGCAAAATACAGTAAAAAATTTTCAGCCAAATATCAATTATTTTCCGTGTTTCTAGATCTAATTTCAAACTTTGTCATATATTAACGAACAAAATTGTACAAAAATTAAGCGACTGCGCGTTACATTCAAATTGTCAAAAAATGAAAATTTAGTTAATTTTTGCCTTGACAGAAAAATTTGGCAAAATACAGTAAAAATTTTTCAGCAAAATATGAATTATTTTCCGTGTTTTTAGATCTAATTTCAAACTTTGTCATATATTAACGAACAAAATTGTACAAAAATTAACCCAGTGCGCATTAGTTTCAACTTGTCAAAAGATGAAAAATCAATCAATTTTCACCTCACCAGAAAATTTTAGCAAAATACACTAAAATATTTTCAGCCAAATATTAAGTATTTTCCGTGTTTCTGGATCTAATTTCAAACTTTTTTATACATTAACGAACAAAATAGTACAAAAATTAAGCGACTGCGCGTTACATTCAACTTGTCAAAAAATGAATATTTAGTCAATTTTTAACTTGCCAGAAAAATTTGGCAAAATACAGTAAAAAATTTTCAGCCAAATATCAATTATTTTCCGTGTTTCTAGATCTAATTTCAAACTTTTTCATATATTTACGAACAAAATTGTACAAAAATTAATTGACTGCGCATTAGTTTAAACTTGACAAAAAATTAAAATTCCATCAATTTTCGCCTCGCCAGAAAAAATTTGCAAAAAACGCTAAAAAATTTTTGCCAAATATTAATTATTTTCCGTGTTTCTAGATCTAATTTCAAACTTTTTTATATATTAACGAACAAAATTGTACAAAAATTAACCCAGTGCGCATTAGTTTCAACTTGTCAAAAAATTAAAATTCCATCAATTTTCGCCTAACCAGAAAAATTTAGCAAAATACACTAAAAAACTTTCAGTCAAATATCAGTTATTTTCCGTGTTTCTAGATCAAATTTCAAACTTTTTTATATATTAACGAACAAAATTGTACAAAAATTAAGCGACTGCGCGTTACATTCAAATTGTCAAAAAATGAAAATTTAGTCAATTTTTGCCTTGCCAAAAAAAAATTTGGCAAAATACAGTAAAAAATTTTCAGCCAAATATCAATTATTTTCCGTGTTTCTAGATCTAATTTCAAACTTTTTCATATATTAACGAACAAAATTGTACAAAAATTAACCCAGTGCGCATTAGTTTCAACTTGTCAAAAAATGAAAATTCAATCAATTTTCGCCTAACCAGAAAAATTTAGCAAAATACACTAAAAAATTTTCTGTCAAATATCAGTTATTTTCCGTGTTTCTAAATCAAATTTCAAACTTTTTTATATATTAACGAACAAAATTGTACAAAAATTAAGCGACTGCGCGTTACATTCAAATTTTAAAAAAATGAATATTTAGTCAATTTTTACCTTGCCAGAAAAATTTGGCAAAATACAGTAAAAAATTTTCAGCCAAATATCAATTATTTTCCGTGTTTCTAGATCTAACTTCAAACTTTTTCATATATTAACGAACAAAATTGTACAAAAATTAACCCAGTGCGCATTAGTTTCAACTTGTCAAAAAATGAAAATTCAATCAATTTTCGCCTCACCAGAAAATAATAGCAAAATACACTAAAAAATTTTCAGTCAAATATCAGTTATTTTCCGTGTTTCTAGATCAAATTTGAAACTTTTTTATATATTAATGAACAAAATTGTACAAAAATTAAGCGACTGCGCCTTACATTCAAATTGTCAAAAAATGAATATTTAGTCAATTTTTAACTTGCCAGAAAAATTTGGCAAAATACAGTAAAAAATTTTCAGCCAAATATCAATTATTTTTCGTGCTTCTAGATCTAATTTCAAACTTTGTCATATATTAACGAACAAAATTGTACAAAAATTAAGCGACTGCGCGTTACATTCAAATTGTCAAAAAATGAAAATTTAGTCAATTTTTGCCTTGACAGAAAAATTTGGCAAAATACAGTAAAAATTTTTCAGCCAAATATCAATTATTTTCCGTGTTTCTAGATCTAATTTCAAACTTTTTCATATATTTACGAACAAAATTGTACAAAAATTAAGCGACTGCGCGTTACATTCAAATTGTCAAAAAATAAAAATTTAGTCAATTTTTGCCTTGCCAGAAAAATTTGGCAAAATACAGTAAAAAATTTTCAGCCAAATATCAATTATTTTCCGTGTTTCTAGATCTAATTTTAAACTTTTTCATATATTAACGAACAAAATTGTACAAAAATTAAGCGACTGCGCGTTACATTCAAATTGTCAAAAAATGAAAATTTAGTCAATTTTTGCCTTGCTAGAAAAATTTGGCAAAATACAGTAAAAATTTTTCAGCCAAATATGAATTATTTTCCGTGTTTCTAAATCTAATTTCAAACTTTTTCATATATTAACGAACAAAATTGTACAAAAATTAACCCAGTGCGCATTAGTTTCAACTTGTCAAAAAATGAAAATTCAATCAATTTTCGCCTAACCAGAAAAATTTAGCAAAATACACTAAAAAATTTTCAGTCAAATATCAGTTATTTTCCGTGTTTCTAGATCAAATTTGAAACTTTTATATATTAATGAACAAATTTGTACAAAAATTAAGCGACTGCGCGTTACATTCAAATTGTCAAAAAATGAATATTTAGTCAAATTTTAACTTGCCAGAAAAATTTGGCAAAATACAGTAAAAAATTTTCAGCCAAATATCAATTATTTTCCGTGCTTCTAGATCTAATTTCAAACTTTGTCATATATTAACGAACAAAATTGTACAAAAATTAAGCGACTGCGCGTTACATTCAAATTGTCAAAAAATGAAAATTTAGTTAATTTTTGCCTTGACAGAAAAATTTGGCAAAATACAGAAAAAATTTTTCAGCAAAATATGAATTATTTTCCGTGTTTTTAGATCTAATTTCAAACTTTGTCATATATTAACGAACAAAATTGTACAAAAATTAACCCAGTGCGCATTAGTTTCAACTTGTCAAAAGATGAAAATTCAATCAATTTTCACCTCACCAGAAAATTTTAGCAAAATACACTAAAATATTTTCAGCCAAATATTAAGTATTTTCCGTGTTTCTGGATCTAATTTCAAACTTTTTTATACATTAACGAACAAAATAGTACAAAAATTAAGCGACTGCGCGTTACATTCAACTTGTCAAAAAATGAATATTAGTCAATTTTTAACTTGCCAGAAAAATTTGGCAAAATACAGTAAAAAATTTTCAGCCAAATATCAATTATTTTCCGTGTTTCTAGATCTAATTTCAAACTTTTTCATATATTTACGAACAAAATTGTACAAAAATTAAGCGACTGCGCGTTACATTCAAATTGTCAAAAAATGAAAATTTAGTCAATTTTTGCCTTGACAGAAAAATTTGGCAAAATAAAGTAAAAATTTTTCAGCCAAATATGAATTATTTTCCGTGTTTCTAGATCTAATTTTAAACTTTTTCATATATTACCAAACAAAATTGTACAAAAATTAATCGACTGCGCATTAGTTTAAACTTGACAAAAAATTAAAATTCCATCAATTTTCGCCTAACCAGAAAAATTTAGCAAAATACACTAAAAAATTTTCAGTCAAATATCAGTTATTTTCCGTGTTTCTAGATCAAATTTCAAACTTTTTTACATATTAACGAACAAAATTGTACAAAAATTAAGCGACTGCGCGTTACATTTAAATTGTCAAAAAATGAAAATTTAGTCAATTTTTGCCTTGCCAAAAAAATTTGGCAAAATACAGTAAAAAATTTTCAGCCAAATATCAATTATTTTCCGTGTTTCTAGATCTAATTTCAAACTTTTTCATATATTAACGAACAAAATTGTACAAAAATTAACCCAGTGCGCATTAGTTTCAACTTGTCAAAAAATGAAAATTCAATCAATTTTCGCCTAACCAGAAAAATTTAGCAAAATACACTAAAAAATTTTCTGTCAAATATCAGTTATTTTCCGTGTTTCTAGATCAAATTTCAAACTTTTTTATATATTAACGAACAAAATTGTACAAAAATTAAGCGACTGCGCGTTACATTCAAATTTTAAAAAAATGAATATTTAGTCAATTTTTACCTTGTCAGAAAAATTTGGCAAAATACAGTAAAAAATTTTCAGCCAAATATCAATTATTTTCCGTGTTTCTAGATCTAATTTCAAACTTTTTCATACATTAACGAACAAAATTGTACAAAAATTAACCCAGTGCGCATTAGTTTCAACTTGTCAAAAAATGAAAATTCAATCAATTTTCGCCTCACCAGAAAATAATAGCAAAATACACTAAAAAATTTTCAGTCAAATATCAGTTATTTTCCGTGTTTCTAGATCTAATTTCAAACTTTGTCATATATTAACGAACAAAATTGTACAAAAATTAAGCGACTGCGCGTTACATTCAAATTGTCAAAAAATGAAAATTTAGTCAATTTTTGCCTTGACAGAAAAATTTGGCAAAATAAAGTAAAAATTTTTCAGCCAAATATGAATTATTTTCCGTGTTTCTAGATCTAATTTTAAACTTTTTCATATATTACCAAACAAAATTGTACAAAAATTAATCGACTGCGCATTAGTTTAAACTTGACAAAAAATTTAAAATTTCATCAATTTTCGCCTCGCCAGAAAAAATTTGCAAAAAACGCTAAAAAATTTTTAGCCAAATATCAATTATTTTCCGTGTTTCTAGATCTAATTTCAAACTTTTTCATATATTAACGAACAAAATTGTACAAAAATTAAGCGACTGCGCGTTACATTCAAATTGTCAAAAAATGAAAATTTAGTCAATTTTTGCCTTGCCAGAAAAATTTGGCAAAATACACTAAAAATTTTTCAGCTAAATATGAATTATTTTCCGTGTTTCTAGATCTAATTTCAAACTTTTTCATATATTACCGAACAAAATTGTACAAAAATTAATCGATTGCGCATTAGTTTAAACTTGACAAAAAATTAAAATTCCATCAATTTTCGCCTCGCCAGAAAAAATTTGCAAAAAACGCTTAAAAATTTTTAGCCAAATATCAATTATTTTCCGTGTTTCTAGATCTTTTTTTAAACTTTTTCATATATTAACGAACAAAATTGTACAAAAATTAACCCAGTTCGCATTAGTTTCAACTTGTCAAAAAATTAAAATTCCATCAATTTTCGCCTTGCCAGAAAAATTTTCAAAATACACTAAAAAATATTCAGCCAAATAATAATTATTTTCCGTGTTTCTAGATCTAATTTCAAACTTTTTAATATATTAACGAACAAAATTGTACAAAAATTAACCCAGTGCGCATTAGTTTCAACTTGTCAAAAAATGAAAATTCGATCAATTTTTGCCTCGCAAGAAAAATTTGGCAAAATACCCTAAAAAATTTTCAGCCAAATATTAGTTATTTTTCATTTTTCTAGACCTAATTTCAAACTTTTTCAGCTATTAACAAACAAAATTGATCCAAAATTAACCTACTGCGCATTGGTTTCAACTTGTTAAAGTTGCTCAAATTATGTTCAATTTTGTTCGTTAATAGATGAAAATGCTTAAAATTAGATCTAGAAATATAAAAACAATTGATATTTGACTGACAATTTTTTAGTGTAATTTGCCAAATATTTTTGGCAAGGCAAAAATTGACTAAATTTTCATTTTTTGACAATTTGAATGTAACGCGTAGTCGCTTAATTTTTGTACAATTTTGTTCGTTAATTAATGAAAAAGTTTGAAATTAGATCTAAAAACACGGAAATTACTTGATATTTAGCTGAAAATTTTTTAGTGTATTTTGCCAAATTTTTCTGGCAAGGCAAAAATTGACTAAATTTTCATTTTTTGACAATTTGAATGTAACACGCAGTCGCTTATTTTTTGTACAATTTTGTTCGTTAATATATGAAAAAGTTCGAAATTAGATCTAGAAACGCGGAAAATAATTGATATTTGGCTGAAAATTTTTTAGTGTATCTTGCCAAATTTTTCTGGCAATGTAAAAATTGACTAAATATTCATTTATTTAAAATTTGAATGTAACGCGTAGTCGCTTAATTTTTGTACAATTTTGTTCGTTAATATATGAAAAAGTTTGAAATTAGATCTAGAAACACGGAAAATAATTGATATTTGGCTGAAAATTTTTTAGAGTATTTTGGCAAATATTTCTGGCAAGGCAAAAATGCATTGAATTTTCATTTTTTCACAAGTTGAAATCAATGCGCAGTAGCTCAATTTATGTTTAATTTTGTTTGTTTAAAGATGAAAAAGTTTGAAATTAGATCTAGAAATGTGGAAAATAATTGATATTTGACTGAAATTTTTTTAGTGTATTTTGCCAATAATTTCTGGCAAGGCATAATTATGAAGGAATGTTCCCATATGTATAATAAACGGACAAAATTATTGTTTCAGATATAGGTAATGTTTTAGCATTTCAAATTTTTTTTACAATTTTTTTGCGTAAATTGATATTTTCCTTTTTAATTTTATCCGAATGTTTTTATTAGGGGTGGTTTTCAGGTGTTGATATTTTTTGTTATTAATTTACAAAGTTAGGGTGTATATTTCTGAGTATGTTTTACTCTTTCAGATTGTGATTAGATTTTTTTTTGAACGAATTTTTATTTTTTTAATAATTTTGTCAGAATATCATCCTTTAGGGTGGTTTTCATGGGTTGATCATTTTTTTTATTAATTCAAATAATTAAATTGTATATTTTTGAGTATGATCAACTAATTTAGATTTGATTAGATTTTTTTGTGCAAATTGATTGTTGTACCCCTTTCTGCTACTACCTGTCGTACATTTTAATTTTTGTTATCTTAATATCTCAATTTTTTTTTGTGTAATTAAAGTTTTATTTTTTTAATTGTTAATTTTGTGGTAGATAAATATTTTATTTTTATTTGGATTTAATTAGTTTACTTTTAAATTTAATTTTATTAATTGTAACATTTTGTTCTTAAGAAATGAAATAATTATGCTTTCAATAATGATCAGAATTGATTAATCAATTATTTTTGTTTAAACTTTTGATTTTTGTACTGAAATATTCTTTAAGTCAACAAGAGTGATTTGATTTTCGTGCGGAAAAGCACGTGACCTCCTCTGATTGGTGGTCAATCTGTGCAGATTAGTTGGCTTAAACAACTTACTTGTTTTCGCTATTTTTATTATTAATTTGCCAATTTTTAAAGATTGTGCAAGTGCAATCTGATTTAGAAGGCATCCATTAATCATTTGCAATAATTTTGAACTCATTTTATATTGTTGTTTTGCTTTGGGTTGACGGAATTCAGTTCTTTATGTTTTCTTTTAGAAATTAACTATTTATTTCTTTGTATATTGTCTGGCTTCTTTAAAACAATAAGTTTTATCATAATAAGTCGTTTAGGAATTTAGATTTTTGCTTTTTTACATATTTTCCAGCAAAACACATAATATGGACTTGCAGTTTAAGAAAAAGATTTGTTGTTTGTATAGAAGTTAATCGAGATAGCTCAGTTGGTTAGGCGTTAGGTTTTAGTTAGTTGCGTTCGGCGAACCCGGGTTCGATTCTCTGTCCCCCCAAATTTGTTTTTAAAAAATATCTTCATTATGTGAGGTTCTCGCAGTTAATTGTAGCAACAATTAATCTTAATTCGTTCACTTTTATAGTAATTTGTATTTTTAAAATTCTTTTTTAATTTATTAAATTTAAAAATTGTATTTATTAACTGAAATATAACTTTTATTAATTTTAAGCTACACATAACCTTTATGTGTAGTTTACAACCCAAGCTGTTCATTGTTTTTTGTATTTTGCTGTTTAGAATCGTTTATTTCTTAAAAAATCATTTATTTTAGCGATTTGTGGCATTTTTTTTTTGACGTAATTTTTCTGACGTGATTTACTTGACGTCGCGAAAAAACGTCATGTAATTTACGTCAAGCGCGTATGACATACATTTTATGTCATAAACTTTCGTAAGGGTTTGATAAGCTTCTTCTTTAAAATAATGTTTGGAACATTCATAGATTAAGTCTAACATGAAATGTCAAAATTATTCTAGTGAGATTATCACACCAATTTCAAGGTAAAATTTACACTAATCGCAGTCTTATACTTAAGACTACACTTTTTTCGATGTTGGAATAACACCAGTGGTGTACTAAGCGCGTCAGTTTAAAATAACACCAGAATCTGATGTTATTTTAACACTTTGTTTTTTCTGTGTGTGAATGATATTTTTAGATTGGGGAAAAAATCATAGAACCAAACACGTCTAATTTTAATTAAATTCACTGGTACGAGATGGTTAAAAATTCTTTTCGCAAACATAAAGAAACTCAAAACTCTGAAACTGGTGATTACAAATGACTATATATAGATCACCCATATTTTTTGACTATGAAATGAATGACCAACATTTAAAACGAGTTAGTACTATTCGTGATTTGGGAATCACGTTCGATCAAGAATTATCATTTTCCAACCATATTAATAAAATCTTAGCAAACGCATCGAGGTCCCTTAGATATCTGATCAGAAGTACAAAAAACTTTACAAGTCGAAATTCACTTACAGTCTTAATATAACGCTCTAGTTAGATCCCCTTTGGAATACGCTTCCGTCATCTGGAATCCCTACTTTCAAAAATATTCTGCATCAACTGACTACGTACAAAAAAAATTTCTAAAAAATTTGGCTTTCAAAAATATGTAGTCACACTAGAAGAGCGTCGAATCATGAGTAGTATTATCTTTCTTTTCAAATTGATTGCCAATAAAAACGACGCGCCGCAACTGATGAGTCCAGTCAGATTTAGGGTTCCTCGCATCTCCTCTACACAATATGAACCCCTAATTTTAGACAATCCAGTCTTAATTCATCAACTTCAAAATCCTATTTTTTTATTATTTAATTATATATCAATAAAATGTTTAGAACCTTGAACCTCGACCTTGACTTAATCTCTATATCACACAGAAAATCCATGTCTCTTAAGACCCAATTTATTTATTCGCTCTGCGACAAACTGCCATAAATCTCTAATCATTTAGTTATTTATTTTTTTATCTACGCTGACTTTTGTGTTTCTTATTGTAAGCCATAAGTTTATACTTTTACAAATTGAGGTTAAAATTATTGTAAACATGTACATACATTCTTATACCACTTCTGACTCAAATAGTTTGGAAGTTAGAGATGCTAATATAGACACACATAGTGATTTTAATAGAGTTAAGTTTGAAGGGTACGGAACCATAATAACTACCATAATTAAGACTTTTTTTACTGTTTATCTTACACTGAAAAAAAAATTATTTGACTGAATGAATTCAAATTATTTGATAAATATTTACTTTGTTCAAATATTTTTTAGTTGGATCTAAAAAATATGTATTTGATTCAAATAACTTGAATTATTTGAATCAAGTTTATTTAAACCAAATAAATCTTCTTTGAATGAAGTAAATAATTAATTTAATCTAATAAACGAATATATTTAATACAAATGTTCAATTATTTGAAACTATTCATTTATTTATTTCACTCAAGTATTTGGGTTTTTGGACACAAATAAAAATTATTTGACCTAATTAATTTATTTTATAGATTAAAGCAAACTGAATTATTTAATATAAATAATGTATTATTTAATGCTAATATATTATTTTATAAAAACAAATAAAAAGTATTTCAGTCAAATAAATAATTTATTGAAACGAAATTTGTGAGTTATTTAAAACTATTCATTTAATTATTTCACTCAAGTATTTGGGTTTTTAACGTTAATAAAAATTATTTAACACAATTAAATTATGTTATCAGTCATAGTAAATCAAATTATTTAATATAAATAATATATGTGTACGTCCATATGAAAAGGGCCCACTTTGGCACTATTGGACTTATCTATATGATCATATTCTTTATTAAATTTCGAACATTTCGAGAGGTCTTGGACCCCTTTAGATGAAAAATTCACAAAGTTATAAGCATTCAAAGTTAAAAGTATCAAAATCCTAGTTTTGAGAAAAACGAGTTTAAAATTCAAAATTTCCATTAGCGCCCATGCATTTTTAAAATTAAAAATAAGATTTCTGTGTGTTTTTAATTACTATAAAGTTATTGTAAATGCATGATTTGACGAAGGACATTACGTAGTTTGTTTTTCAGCAATAAAAAAAATTTCGAAAATCTGAATCTTCTTTAGAAAAATGCGAATATCTCGATAAATAAAATCGACAACCTGTGCCCTTTTCATATGGACGTACACATATTATTTAATGCTAATATATTATTTTATAAAAACAAATAAAAAGTATTTCAGTCAAATAAATAATTTATTGTAACGAAATTTGTGAGTTATTTAAAACTATTCATTTATTTATTTCACTCAAATATTTGAGTTTTTAACATTAATAAAAATTATTTAACATAATTAAATTATGTTATGAGTCATAGTAAATCAAATTATTTAATGCTATAATATTTTCTTTTTTAAAAACAAATAAAAAGTATTTGGATCAAGTAAATAATTTATTGTAACTATTGTGTGAGGCTAAATAGGTGTTTTTGTAATTTTGAAGTCAAGTCAGCGTGGCTTCGTGGGTAGCGTAAAAGTCTCGTATTGCGTGCGTCGCGGGCTCAATCCCACCATCGGTGCGAAATTTTATTTCATAGTTTATATGTTAGGTTATAATAAGTGTTAACTAAATATAAGTAAATAAGTGTAAAATAATCAGTATTTAAATAAATAATAAATAATAAGAATGTTATGAATGAAAATCACCATACTTATAATAACATTAAGTAAGAGTAAACTCAAAAACAAAAGAGGGGTTACATTTTATTCATGCAAACTAATATTTATTTGCTTTAAAAATATAAATGAAATAATTTTTTTAATTGATTTAAATTATCAGTTATTAGCTCCAAATATTTAATTTATTTGACACAAATTACTGTTTATTTAATGCGATAAAATAAAATACTCAGGTTGAATAAAATATTATTTGAATGAAATACTTTTCATAATTGATTCAAAACATTATGTACTAGCTCCAATTATTCCATTTATTTGACTCAAGTAATTTGTATTTGATACAAATTAGTCTATACTTAATACAATCAAATAAAATACTTAGGTCTAATAAATAGTTATTTGGTACAAATACAGGTTTATTGGATAATAGACTAGTAAATCATTTATTTGGATCAAATAATTTTTATTTGATCCAAATAATTTTTTTTTCAGTGTATCAAATATTCTTATTTTAAAAAATTATTTTAGACAAACGTTGTAGATCTATGTCTACAAAACTACATTTTTTTGATTTTCAGCCTTAAAAGGTCCAATCTTTATTTACAAAAGTGATTTGATATAATATTTCTATTAGATAATTAACAAAAAAAAACCCGTGATATTTTGACTGTTTCATGAAAATGAAAATTACTTTTGAAATACTTAACGTTTTTTAATATTCTAAAGGTTATTTAAATGACAATTTTTTATAGAATTGACATTAATTATAAACATGAACGTGTAATTTTTTTCCTAAAAAACGCAAGCAATCAAAGTTGGACCAAAAAATTGTTAAAAATTATGGTTGATTTTTTTAACAGATAAATAATTTTGTACAACATATGAAATTTAATATTATTTAAAATTTTCAAGAAAATTAGATAAAATATGTTTGTCTAACTTTTAAGAAATATTTTCCTGTTACAAAAATCAATAACAATTTTTTTACACGTTAAAGTTTATAATTACTGTTAATTCTATAATGAATTAGCATTAAAATAACTCTTAGAACTTTAAAAACGTAAAGTATTTCAAAAGTAATTTTCATTTTAATAAAACATCCAAAATCACTGTTTTTTTTAGATATCTAATGGGAATATTAACTGAATAACTTATTTTTGATCTTATTTTCCTTAGAAAGTTATTTGCTTTTAGGAAATAAGAAAAAATGTTAGTTTCCATACTTTTTCTGGTGCCGCCGGGCACCTCAATTTTCCCATGTAAAATGCATGGGAAAATTTTCAATTTTCGAAAAATCAAAATAATTCTTAAGTATTTAACAAAAGTTAACATTAAGTTACTGAATCTAAAAGTAGACTCTCTGATGATTAATTTGACCTATATAACTTTTAATTTCGATAACTCTAACCCGGTATAAAACTACCCCAAAGTTGCCCCTTTTTTAAATTTTTGCACGTATACGCACTTTGCACAAGTAAAAACAATGTTTGACAGTTTTATCGATAGAAATAGTTATTATTATGTATTGCAAGAGATAATTAATATTTAATGAAGTTTTTAATAAACATTTTTAACTATTTGACAATTGTTTAAACAAATTAATTTGTTTAAACAATTATCTTTTTTTTTTAAAAACCATACAAATGACTTTTTTATGTATATATTTTTATGTTTTTTATATTTCTTATGTTTTTTATGTTTAAACAAATTATTTAGTTTAAACAAATTAATTAGTTTAAACAATTATTTTTTCTAAAAAATCCTACAATTTACTTTTTTAATGTTTTTTTTTAAGGTTATCGTTAAGCTTTTCTATTAAAAATTCTGAAATTGTTTAAACAATTATTATTTATTTACTATTAAATTAATGTAAAATTAAATTAGAAAAAATATTTTTATATCTCTAATTTATTTCATTACAATAACAAAATTGTTTAATATATTTTATTTAAAATACACTTATACAAAAAAATGTAGGAAATACAATTTTTGCAGGCATTACTGAATATTTAATGAATATTTTTTATAATATTACGAATTTTGTTCTTACTTATAAGAACAAAAATTTCTCAATTTGGTTTTTTTGGGTCGTTAATTACGAATCTGATGTCAGATTTTCAAAATTTAAAATGGTGAACCTCATAGAGATGAAGATTACAAAAAATTTAAACTTTTCTACAAATGTGTCTTTGAATATTGAACATTTTTTTTTTATAACGAAGCAAACTTTGTAGTAGGTAAGTATATTCGATAATAGGAAGCTTAAGTTAGTTGAATTAATAAATATAAAGGGGTTGTTTAACACTTCTTTTTAAAATAAAAATATCAACGTTTGACATTAATTTGATATATATACTATTTTCTTTAGCTATGCAACTAAATATCAAAATATAACAAATGTCATTTGTTTTCTGTTTGTATAGCAGAATTGTGAGTGTTCTTGAATAAAAATGGAATGTCCTAAACGAAATTCTTTTTTTTTATTTTCGCCACATTGGATCCACCATTTTAAATTTTGAAAATCTGACATCAGATTCGTAATCAACGACCCCAAAAACCCACGAGTAACGAGTTTCAGGAAAATTAAATCTATTTTTAAAAAAGTTATTTTTTACAAAAATATGATGTCACTTTTTATTTAAAGGTTGTTTTCACCCCTAAAAGCCACAAACGACTTGATCTAGCAAAACGGCCAGATACGGGTATTTTTTTTTGGTCCTAGTTTTGGAAAATGTTTGATTTTTTTGTGTGTGAAGAAAAAAGTTAATTTTTGTTGGACGGTGTAATTGAGAAACTTTTGTTCTTATAAGTAAGAAAAAAATTCGTAATATTATAAAAAATATTCATTAAATATTCAGTAATGCCTGCAAAAATTTTATTTCCTACATTTTTTTATATAAGGGTAATTCTCCTCGTAGCGCACAAATTGTTGAAAACAATTGTCAAAAATTTTTTTTATCAATATCATAAAAGTTAATATAAATTCTTCAAGTTAAAGTGTCTGAAATGAAGTGTTCATGATGGGCCGGACAAAATATTTATAATTTTGGTATTTTTTTTAAACAAATTACTTGTAAGCACTTATATGTACCTTACGTTAAAAACTGTGTATGCAAATAGATTCTATAATGAAAATTAAAAACTGAGTGATGAATTCATTTTCACAAAAATTAAAAACGCTTTCTGTTAAAAATATTTTTTTCGGTAATTTATGGAAATTTATGGAAATTTGTGGGAATTTACACTGTAATTTATGGAAAGTTTCGCAGTAATCTATAAAAATGTGTAAAACATAAACCACGATTCCAAAATTTGAGTTTGGTAATTTATGGAAATTTATGCGGTAATTTATGGAAATTTTCGCGGTAATATATAAAAATGTGTAAGGCATAAACCACGATTCAAAAAATTGATTTTGGTAATTTATGGAAATTTATGCGGTAATTTATGGAAATTTTCACGATAATTTGTAAAAATGTGTAAGGATCAAATCACGATTCAAAAAATTTATTTTGGTAATTTATGGAAATTTATGCGGTAATTTATGTAAATTTATGTGGTAATTTATGGAAATTTTGGCGGTAATTTATAAAAATATGTAAGGCACAAACCACGATTTAATAAAATTATTTTGGTAATTTATGGAAATTTGTTAGGTGATTTATACAAATTTGTGTAATGTACAAACCACGATTCAAAATTTTAAGTTTGGTAATTTATAGAAATTTTAGAGTTAATTTATAAAAATGTCGATGTAATTTATAAAAATGTGTAAGCAACACACCATAATTTAAACTTTTTATTTCGGTAATTTATAAAAAAAAATTTAAAGCACAAATCACAATTTAAAATTTTGATTTTGGTAATTTATGGAAATTTTCGCGGTAATTTATAGAAATTCTAGTGGTAATTTATGGTAATTTGTTTGGTAATTTATGGTAAACTTACTTGTACTATGGCAGTTTATAAGAACTTTCAATTTTATTGTTTAATACACCACACGCCGAACTTACACAAATTTGTTCATGTTATACCAATGCCGGTCAAAAATTTGAGGTTGGTGGAGACGGTGGAGACGGTTGAAACTATTTCGACCGGCATTATTAATTCCCTTGTTTTGTAGAAAATCATCATTAATTTTTAATTTCTCTCGCATGGATTACTTTTATATGGTCAAAAATAATACAAATACACTTTATTCAACTTTTATTATAAATAATTTTCGAATTTATTGTAAAATATTCACCGACCGGTCGAGGTTGGTGGAGACGATTTTATGAGGCCCTGAACAAATTTGAAATTTGAATTGAAAAAAATGAATAAATCAATTAGGAAATTGATTGCTTTTTTCATGTATCAACTTAAGGAAGTTGATTGTTACTTATTCCAAAGTAGAACTATGTTAAAAATTTATTTTTATTTATGAAATTTTATTTTTATTAATAAAATAGAGGATAATAGAAAAAACTGTAGTCAAAGATAAATAGCAAAAAAAAACCCAAAAAAATTTTTTTTGTATTAAACGTTTTTTTAATTTAATTATAATAAATTAAACAATACTAAATGCCAATATTTATTGTACTTATTAGTGAATATTGGTACAAATATTAATTTTTCTTTTTTAATTTCTTGTGGGGACAGGTCAAATAATTACATTTTTAGCCTTTTAAACCGTTCAAACGAAAAAATATTATATTATATACAAAAGTATCTGTTGGTTTTTGTTTATAAATATAAAAGTTACCTTTTCACGTTGAAATAATAGAAGAAGACAAAAATTATTTGGGATTATTCTTTCAAAACATGGGGAAAGTGAATTTGTGCGCTACGCGGAGAATCACCCATAAGTGTATTTTAAATAAAATAAATTAAACAATTTTGTTATTGTAATGAAATAAATTAGAGATATAAAAATATTTTTTCTAATTTAATTTTACATTAATTTAATAGTAAATAAATAATAATTGTTTAAACAATTTAAAAATTTTTAATAGAAAAGCTTAACGATAACCTTACAAAAAAACATAAAAAAGTAATTTGTAGGATTTTTTAGAAAAAATAATTATTTAAACTAATTAATTTGTTTAAACTAAATAATTTGTTTAAACATAAAAAACATAAGAAATATAAAAAACATAAAAATATATACATAAAAAAGTCATTTGTATGGTTTTTTAAAAAAACATAATTGTTAAAACAAATTAATTTGTTTAAACAATTGTCAAATAGTTAAGAATGTTCATAAAAAACTTCATTAAATATTAATTAACTCTTACAATACATAATAATAACTATTTCTATCGATAAAACTGTCAAACATGGTTTTTACTTGTGCAAAGTGCGTATACGTGCAAAAATTTAAAAAAGGGGCAACTTTGGGGTAGTTTTATACCGGGTTAGAGTTATCAAAATTAAAAGTTATATAGGTCAAATTAATCATCAGAGAGTCTACTTTTAGATTCAGTAACTTAATGTTAACTTTTGTTAAACACTTAAGAATTATTTTGATTTTTCGACATGAGAAAATTGAGGTGCCCGGCGGCACCAGTTAATATCAAAATTTTGAAAAATCCAAAAATACGTATTTACTTTTTTTCGCATTGGAACAAATTCGGGGGGTGTCATGCCCTTTTCCACGAAAAAAAATTTTACAATGCATTTTTGGGCCACCCTAGTGGTGGTCGTTTTATTCTGATAGGTAGTGTGATATACCGTCACTACAATTATCTCCTTACTGTAGGGCTAAATAGGTACTTTTTTATCAAATTTGTGCCAATTTTCATAATGATATTTGTAATCAGCGCAACAAAATACGTAAGTGTATATAGTTTTTAAGAAATCGGAAATATGTGAGAAACGAAACCATTTTTCGGCAATAGAGAGGGTTAAAATAAAGTGGGGAGCGAGACACGTATCGGATTTGTGAGGCTCGACACTTATTGAGGTGAACACGTTGTGTAAAACCTGCCTGTCTTTTAAGCAGTTCCTTGGTTGTATAGAACATTTAATTAAAAGTTACCTCGGACTGAGAGAAAATAACAACAAATTTAGGATGCAAATCAAAGTTTTTAATAAGATTTGTAACAAATCGTGACATACAGCATACATTTTTTTTAATACAACCAATCAGTGTTTACATCTTGGGTAAGAACATGTAGAAAGCACAAAATTATCGATTTCAAAGTCGCACATTAAAATTCACTAAAATCCACGCTCGCAATGCTGCTCTTATGTACTACAATGGGGTCGAATGAGGTCACACTTTGAAAACACTTTGGTCCTTGCAAAAAATTATCAAAATAATGATAAATTGCAATTTCCAATTATTAAATTGTAATTTTTTAGTAAATTTTAACCTAAGAAATACTTAACCTGTCAACATATTTGCAAATATTAAAGTTAAATCAAAATTTATTCAGAATTACAAATTAACAATTGAAAATTGCAATTCTTCCTAACTTTGATGATCCTTTGCAGAAGGAAAAGTGTGTTTAATGTATGACCGAACATGTTCGATCATGTTTGGTACACTGTTTCCACCTGTTAGGTTATATTGTCGATGGTTTATACATGGAAACATTTTATTAATAAAAAACATATTGAAAACAGGAAACTCACGTAACTAACAAATAGATAACATGTACATTAAAAATGATTCGTTATTAGCAAATAAAACAGAAAGAATTATTTAGAATTTCTATTTTTCTTCTTCTCTTTTTCTTTCTCTTTCTCCTTCTCTTTCTCTTTTTCTTTCTTTTTATTTGCAACCTCCGCCGAGAAACGAGTACCCGCTCGTCTGAGCCAATTCATTATAGTTGTACTGATTGTCTCTTCTGTTGCTTCAGGAAATGATTTCAGCAGAACATCTACAATAAAAAATATATATATAGTATACTAGTAGAAGATACAATAAGTGCATTAAGTATTTCCATGTTAAGTAAGCTTACAGCATTAGAAGGTTCAACAAATATATATTTTTTTAATTACATATAAACTGATGTAAATATCATCAGTCATAACAAATGAGTGCAAGCGAGACAGACTTATGCGAAGCTCATGATTTTTATGTCTGCCAAGATGCTTTTACCTCGCGGCATTATAAATTATACTACTTAGGAATATGTTGCAACCTTCGGAAAGCGAAATTGAGACGCATAAACATTCCCTAAAACCCATTTAGCCTAAATCCTATTCAGCCTAAAACCATATAGCCTAATATGAATTCACCTTAAATACCATTTAACCTAAAATACATTCAACCTAAATTCCATTTAACCTAAATTGCATTCAGCCTAAATCCCAATTTACATAAAATGCATTCAGTCTCAAGATATTTCTCCGATGGGCAGTCCCTGCCAAAAGTTCGTATTTTAGTTAATAGTGATTATTATTTAAAATAATTTATTTCTTGACTTATTATTTACTGTTGATAGTTAATCGGCCATCGGCCAATAGTTTTTTAATGAAAATGTTTCAAAAATAAACAAATGTTGTTAAATTTTTAACGTTTTTCAAATATACCTTTTTTACAAGTCTATCTTTTCTTACCATTTCTTTAAAAATGGTTCAATTTAAGTAAATAATAGATTACACAGGTCTACAAGCTTTTTTTTTATTAGATATTGGAGTGGTTTCCGATGTATTTTTGTGCGCTGAACACGCTGTCGGGTTCCAAAATTGAGCATCACGTCATGATTTTGAGAAAAGTGGGGGTAAAGACCCCCAAAAACGTGTTTTTGGGGTTTTTCAACATTTTTTTCCTCTTTAACCTGACGTGCTAGAAACTTCAATAA
The DNA here is from genome assembly GCA_037103525.1 of Ganaspis brasiliensis. NCBI lineage: Eukaryota > Metazoa > Arthropoda > Insecta > Hymenoptera > Figitidae > Ganaspis > Ganaspis brasiliensis. Next base: position 233,392 of record JAZKLR010000259.1, on the reverse strand, counting down.
GGTCTTAAATTAAAGCTTAAAATATGCACTTTAAGATACATATTTGAAAGACCAAAAAAAAATAAAGGCTTTAGAGAAAAGTGGGGGTAAACACCTCAAAAAACTCGTTTTTGGGGTTTTTCAATATTTTTTTTTCCCTTTAACCTGACGTGCTAGAGACTTTAATAAGGTCTTAAATGAAAGCTTAAAAAGTGCAATTTAGGACTCTAACACCTAAGATTCAGGAAAAAAAATACTGGAAAATCCCAAACAAACGTTTTTTGAGATATTTACCCCCACTTTTCTTTAAAGCCTCTATTTTTTTTTGGTCTTTTAAATATGGATCTTAAAGTGCACCTTTTAAGCTTTCATTTAAGACCTTATTAAAGTCTCTAGCACGTCAGGTTAAAGAGGAAAAAAATGTTGAAAAACCCCAAAAACACGTTTTTGGGGGTCTTTACCCCCACTTTTCTCAAAATCATGACGTGATGCGCAATTTTGGAATCCGGCATCGTGTTCAGCGCACAAAAATACATCGGAAACCACTCCGATATCTAATAAAAAAAAAAAAAAGTCTGATTTTGTAGACCTGTGTTATTTTCTTCAGAAAAACAAACTCTGTAACTTCACCTCGTCAGATTTTTAAAAAAGTGGACCATTATTTGAAAATAGTAATTATTTTAAAAACATATTTCTATATATTTATAAACAAACTGCTTTATTTAAAAAATGGTCCTCTTTTTCAAAAATCTGATGAGGTGAAGTTGTAGAATTTGATTTTCTGAAGAAAATAATCTATTATTTACTTCAATTGAAACATTTTTAAAAAAATTGTAAGAAAATATATACTTGTACAAAAGGTATCTTTAAAAAACGTTAAAAATTTAACAACATTTGTTCATTTTTGAAACATTTTTATTAAAAATATATTGGCCAATGTCCGATTACCTATTAATAGTATATAATGAATAAGAAACCTCATTATATTAATTAATAATCGCTTTCGACTAAACTACTAACTTTTGTCAGGGACTGCCCATTGGAGAAATACCTTAAGCTAAATGGAATTTAGAAGAATAATTTTTAGGTTAAATGCGTTTTAAGCTAAATGAATTTTAGGTAAAATGTGATTTAGACTATATGTATTTTAGGTTAAATGGGATTCAGGCTGAATGCATTTTAGGTAAAATGGGATTTAGGCTACATGCATTTAAGATAAAATGGTTTTTAGGCTACTGCATTTTAGGTAAATTGTGATTTAGGCTGAATGCAATTTAGGTTAAATTGAACTTAATTTGAATGGGATTCGGGTGCAGAAAATTTCCCAAAAACCCAAAAGGTCGAATATCCAAATGGTCGAATTTCAAAAAGTCGAATCTCCAAACGGTGGAATATCCAAATGGTCGAATATCCATTTTGTCGAATTCCCAAATGATCGAATATCTAAATTGTCGAATTTCCAAATTGTCGAACATCCATTTGGTCGAATATCCATTTTGTCGAATTTCTAAATTGTCGAATTTCCAAATTGTCGAATATCTGTCGACAATTTGAAAATTCGACTATTTGGAAACTCGATCATTTGGAAATTCGACAAAATATATATTCGACAATTTGGAAATTCGACAAATTGGATATTCGATCATTTGAAAATTCGACAATTTGGAAATTCGACAAATTGGATATTCGACAATTTGGAAATTCGATAGTTTGGACATTCGACAAAGTGGATATTCGACAATTTGGAAATTCGATAATTTGAATATTCGACAATTTAGAAATTCGAAAAAGTAGATATTCGACAATTTGGAAATTCGACAATTTAGAAATTCGACAAAATGGATATTCGACCAAATGAATGTTCGACAATTTGGAAATTCGACAATTAAGATATTCGATCATTTGGGAATTTGACAAAATGGATATTAGACCATTTAGATATTCGACCGTTTGGAGATTCGACTTTTTGAAATTCGACCATTTGGATATTCGACCTTTTGTGTTTTTGGGAAATTTCCTGCACCCGATGGGATTCAGGCTGAATGCATTTAAGGTTAAATATGTTTTAGGCTGAATTTTTTTCAGGTAAAATGGGATTTAGGCCGAATGCAATTTAGGTTTAATTGAATTTAGGCTGAATGACTTTTAGATTCAATAGGCTTTGGGATGAATGCTTTGTATAGGTTCAATGTGTGTTTAGCTACATTTATTTTAGGTAAAATGGGAATTTTGGCTGAGTGCAATTTAGGTTACATGGATTTTAAGATAATACATTGTAGGTTAAATGTATTTTAGGCACAATGAATGTTAGGTTAAATGGTATTTAGGCTGAATGCATTGTAAGTTAAATGGGATTTAGCTTGAAAGTATTTTAGGTAAAATGGGATTTATGCTGAATGCATTTTAGGGTAAACGGGTTTTAGGCTAAATGCATTTTATGTAGAATGGGATTTATGCTAACTGAAATTTAGGCTGATGCATTTTAGGTAAAATGGGATTCAGGCTGAATGCATTTTCGGTTAATTGGGTTTTAGGCTAAATGCATTTTATGTACAATGGGATTTAGGCTGAATGCAATTTAGATTAATTGGAAATTAGGCTGAATGCATTTTAATTTTTACGGGTTTTAGGCTGAATTTATTAGAGGTAAAATGGGATTTAGATTGATAATTTATTTAAAATTGTTTTTTAAGGAAATCTTTTCCTCTTGTCATCTTTGGTCGCTGATTACAGCACTCGGGTAAGTCGAGCCTCGTGCTGCAAACATTCCCCGCGTAAGGAAATAACAATGTGTTAAATCTAGGAAACTATGTGTTAAATCGTTTGCCAATGAATAGCTACTGCTAGCATGATTTTATCCACGATTCGACCATGGGCAATATTAAGGCAACCATTGCTTATTTCCCATTCTCTCTGTCAAAGACTTCAAAAGTTATAAAAAGATAACAAAATGCCAGAGTGCATTTTTAAAACTTAAACATAAATCTTCACCTTCTCTTCCTTTTTTATGGATAAAAAAACATTCTAAACATCACTAACATTGAATACAAACATAAAAATAAATTTTTTCAAATGCTTGAAATTTACAATCTAAGTCCAAAGGACCATAGCACAAATCGTCTGAAACATGGTTATAGAAAAAAGTCAAATTTCAAACTCCTATTCAATTTTTTAAATAGTTAAAACGATATAATATAGCAAAAAATTTATTTTGCCAAAAAAAATTAATTTTTCAAGCTTTAAAATATACAAGAAACAAATTCAATGGACATCGAAAAAAAATACTTAATTTGAAAGTAATCCTCTCATTTTGATGCAAATTTTTCTCTCAAAAGTAGTAGATACTCTCAAAACAATGTAAAAACGTGAGAGGATTTCACGAAAAGAATGTTACTCTCTTTAGAAGAATTTTTTGTTTCGGTGAACCATAGCACAAATCGTAAGGGAGACCGGGGCTGGTTGGGTCATTTTGCACTCTTCGTTGTTTAACTTCGTTAATATCCAATTTACGAAAACCTTATCGTACAGAAAACCTGACCTAATATTTCAGCTTTTATTTAAAACAGAAAAAGTCCCGTTATTACTTTTAGTTTTTCTTAGGGAATATTGTTTTTGGAGAAATCTAAAGTAACTCAACCTGCCCAGGTCCGGGGCAGATTGGGTCATGATTAAAACGTTACTGTTTAAATGTTAAAACATTACTTTCTATAATATACATAGTTTTTACAGTTATTTTATAATAAAAGGAACTGAAAAATAAATATATTTAAATTAGAGCAGTGAAAGTATAAGATTATAAAATAAAAAAATTGCTCATATTGAAAAAACGTATTTTTTAATTCCCAATTGTTAAAAAGTATTACCATTAGTGTTAATTGACTAAAATAAATTACTGATAGTGAAATTTAATTAAATTAATGTAGTTTGTTAATGTAGTATAAGTCGACGCCCCCCGTTGATAAAGTGTTTATTAAAAAGCCAGTGTAATAAAATGTTAATTTGAAAAACAGTAGAATAATGTTAAAGCAAGGTTATAAAGAATGTTATACAGAATGTTATTGCATATTTGAATTAATAAACAAATGTATCCATCGTTCAGTCAAATTAACATTTTATGACAAAACTTCAAAAGTCATATGATTAAACAAACAGTTTAATAGAAATCATATCCAAAAAAATTAATTATAAAAGTGACATTCCACTGTTTTTCAAGTTAACATTTTATTAACCTGGCTTTTTAATAAACACTTTATCAACGGGGGGCGTCGAAGTATATAGTAGATTCGTCATGCATTTGGGCGACCCAACTAACCCCGGTCAAAATGACCCCACTGACCCCGCCTGTGTTTTTTCAAATATTTGATTTTTTCTATCGAAACTGCAAATATAAATTAAAATCTCTTCATTGCTCTTTAAAAGGAACTGTTCAAAGATCAAAATTTGATAATTAAACTTTTTCTGAAACTATTACTCAGGAATATATAACAAAAAAACCAAGTGGATAAAAATTTACTTTGGAGTATCTAAATTAGTTTTTCTTATATTTACTCCACATAAATGATGATATAATAATGAAACTTGGCACAAACTTGCATCTCACTATGTAACATAATTTTTGTGTAGAGAGGAATTTATTCGACTAATAGCCTTTGAGTAAACTGCAATGCACTCTACCCCTGACCCAACTAGCCCCGGTCTCCCCTACTAAACATGGTCCGGAAAAAAGTCAAAATGTAATCTCCTGTTCAATGTTATAAAAAGTAAAAAAGATATAAAACATATCAAAAAAAATTATTTTGTCAAAAAAAAAATTATTTTTGACACGTTTCAAATTAAACAACAAGCAAATTTAAAGGACCATAGCACAAATTGTACGAAACGTGGGTCGAGGGGAAAGTAAAATATCAATCTCCTATTAATTTTTTTTAATAGTAATAATGATATAAAATGTAGCAAAAATTTTGTTCTTGTACATTTTAAAACTTGTAAAATAAAATTTGTTTTAGGAAATAGTATATTTTTGCTGTGTTCTATATAATTTTTAATATTCAAAAAATTGAATAAGAGATTTAAATTTGACTTTTACCTCGACCCATGTTTGGTACGATTTCTGTGATGGTCCATTGGTCTTAGACTTGTAAATTTCAATAATTTAAAAAAATTTATTTTTATGTTTGTATTCAATGTTAGTGATGTTTAGAATGTTTTTTTATCCATAAAAAAGGAAGAGAAGATGAAGATTTAACTTTTTTCTGTGTCCATTGTTGACACGCTTTACGCCATGGGCTCTTTTATTTGGTGTTGTAAATTTTTAAGATTAGATCAATTATATTTATTAAGTGGAATTAGTGTTTACCGTTTTGAAAATGCACACTGGCATTTTTTTTTCTTTTTATAACTTTTGCAGTCTTTGACAGAGTGAATGGAAAATAAGCAATGGTTGCCTTGATATTGGCTATGGTCAGAACCGTGGGTGAAATCATGCTAGCAATGGCTATTAATTGGCAAACGTTTTAGCCCATGTTTGCTCGATTTGACACATTGTTATTTTCCTTAGATATTACCACGCCGCGGACGTCAAACGTGTGCTTTGCTAAGTCGTAATATTACCATCAGGTGATTTTATAAATAATTTTTAATTTTTGAAACTACTGTATTTAATGTATATCTTAAGAATAATAAACTTAATTACATAAATTTTAAGAATTTATATTAATGGTTAAATATATCAATAACGAAATGTCCTCAAATTGTAACTAACTTCAGTAAATATAATTTGTATAATACCTGCAAGAAAACTACCATTTATTATGCGTCCAAAGAAAACGCAAATTATGTCATTTCTGCACAAGTGCAGTAATAGTGGATTGTGCAACGAGTAGAGAACAAGGTTGATTTCTCGAGAGCTCGAAGTTTGCTGCGAGAGCGTAGCAAGCGCAGCAATCGACAAAGCGATAATCACTTTTCTCTGCGAAATGCACATGCAACTTTGTCCAACAACTGACACCTATATTTAATTAATATTTAAATGCTAAATTTGATTTTTTAGCATCAGAAATAATATCGCCCTAAAAGTTGAAAGAATCCATTAGTGTATTTTCTGCTTCTAAAGGTTTTAAAAGAATTTCAGGAGACAATTTTTTTAATGAAAATTCCACATGCAGAATAGTATTTTATGGAAATTCCGCATGCGAAATAGTGTTTTATGCGGATTTCGCGTGAAGACTAGTGTCTTACGAAATTCCGCATGCAGAATAGTCTTTTATGAAGATTCCGCATGCGGGATAATATTTTATGGAATTTCCGCATGCGGAATAATGTATTATGAAAATTCCTCAATCAGAATATTGATTTATTAATTCCGCATGCGGAATAGTGTTTTATACAAATTCCCCATGCGGAATATTGTTCTATTAATTCCTCATGCGGAATAGTGTCGTATAATAATTATCGTAAAACACTATTCCGCATGTGGAATTAATAGAACAATATTCCGCATGGGGAATTTCTATAGAATAGTATCCCTCCTGCGGAATTAGTAAAACAATATTCCGCAAACGTGATTATGATAAACATTATTTTGCATGCGTTATCATAAAACACTATTCCGCAAGCGGAATGATCGTATAACAATATAAATATACCGCATGCATTCATTATCTTAAAACACTGGTACGTTAGCGTATTTTTCATAATACACTATTCCACATGCGTAGTTTATATTTACAATATTGTTTGACTCCTCCACTGGTGGTTTCATTCCTCTACTGGCCAAACCACCAGCGGAAGAATGAGGTGACATTCCTCCATTTGTGACTAGCGTACAATAGTCCAATTCCACCGAAGGCGTTGGACACAGTAAATTTTGCTGCACTCTTAGCCAAAAGTGTACAGAAAATTATATTTTGTTGTACTCTTTGACAAAATTGATCTGAAAAGTGTGTCTGATGTACGTTTTGACAAAAAAATGTGCATATTTTTGCTATATCTTTTTTTGCGAGACCAGAAATTCAGCGAAAACGGAGCCACAAAAATTACGCTTTTTCGTAAATTACACGTATCTCTTTAATTAGTGTTTTTCCCTGAAAAGGTATTACACAAAGTATCATGTGCACCACGTACGAAAGTGCATTTTCCGTCTTCGTGCGAATTGTTGCACTCGCTTTGCTAGAGCAGCAAATTTTGTACTGGTCGGAAAACAGCTGCTTTCGATACTTGGTGCACAATGTACTATACCAACATACTAAATATTGTAACAATATTTGTTTCCATGCATGCAATAACGGCGAAACATCAATTGTGTGTGTCTTATGCTCATTAAGAAATGTCAATGTAGACAAATAATAGTAAGCCAGACACGCGTATGAGGCCGCCCATAAATTACGTCACACCTTTTTTTCCTTTCTTCGGACCCCCGCCCCCCTTGTCAAAACTTACATATTTGACAATCTCCCTTTCAAATAACGTCACCTTTTTTTGACCCCCCCCTCCTCTATTATATATCGTGTTAAAAAATTATTTTTGACATTTATTCTACATTTGAAAATATTAAAATTTTTTTATTTTGAACTCTTAAAAATGACTCCTTTCTCTATAAAATATAAAAAAAATCTTTGTGAAATACGTGTATTCGTGGATACTTACTGTTTATGTTTAATTTGAGTTTATAAATTAACATTAATAAATTTGCACGTGTGTTGTGAGGTTAAGGTTATAATTCTGTTTATTTTGATAACATTAGAAACCTCCATTTTGTCAGGAGATTTCATTTGAGAACTTTCTAACCTCAAACAGACGGCGTGAGTCAACTTTAAGTGAATAGCTTTAAATCATTGATTGAGACTTTATTTTTCATCCTCACATAAGTTTGAATTATTGTGATTATCTGGCACGGTTTGCCTGAACCAAATTTTAATCAACATTTCAGTAACTGTAAATATTATTGTGGATTCTGAATCTATATTTGTTCAAATTTATCCTATATAAGAAATTACTTAGCTATTTTCTGTAGACGCTCTGTACGCGAGAGAGAAAAATGCATTATGTATCTTAAAGATTGAGTGAGACACTAGACATTTCTGTAGACGCGACGTCTACAGGAAAAGAGACAAATGCACTAGGTAGCTTAAGGATAGAGAGAGACACTAGACATTTCTGTAGACGCTCAAAGGCGTAGGATCAGGGGGTTTAGAAAAATCGAGCAGAATAGACCAATCAGATAATTGCTCATATTGGAAAGCAAGTTCTGATTGGTTTGTTTCATTTTCTTTACCCCCGAAATTGAGAGAGACGAAATGCACATTGTTATTATGAGGCGCCTATGTGCAATCCTCTGCATGTGTGATGTGTATATCGTTTTGAGTAATTAGATGCACCAATGCATATACATATATGCACATATGCATAAGTGATTGTCATGTCCGAAGTTTATTTTGAAGTAAAATTATAAGGTAAGTGTTAATCTAATAAAATGAAGTAGGTTTGTTTATATGTCAAACATAACCTTGTAGGTTGTTTATTTTGTAAATGTTGGGGAGAGGGCCCCAAGATGGACAGGGCCCCAAGATGGACATTTCGTATAGAATTTTTGTTCAAGGTGACAGCGCCTTGTGTTTTCTATCATTTTTGTTGTTTAAACAGACGAAGATTTTAATGCACATTTGAAGAAAAAAACAGTTTGTTTTTGTTCTACACATACTACCTGATTTTTCGTCTAAAGAAGTTTTGTTGCAGTTTTCCCTTAAGTTGGTAATAGTAAAGTTGGTAATTTAGAATAAGTACTTAAGGTTATAATATTATTTATTTATCGTATAATAATTCCCAGTTGAAAATTCCTACGTAGGATCCCAAGTAGGATCCTACGTAGGATCCTTTATAGTATCCCATATAGTATCCCATATAGTATCCCACATGGTTTCCCATAAAGAATCCTTAGTACAAAGGAACTTGTATACGATCCTTATGGGATAGTATACCAAGATCCTCCGTGGGATCCTATACTATTGGATCCTATATGGGAACCTTGACAGGATCCTATCGCCAAATTTTTTTTTAAACTATCAGGATATGGGATCCCACGTGTGTACCTATATAGGATCCTACATATAAATCAGGTAACTTATCAGGTACGGTTCCCTTATGGGATCCCAAGTGTGTTTTCGTACAGGATCCTACACATCCCAAAAGTTAGCAAAGGTTAAGGGTTCCTTTACAGGATCCTTCATGTGCCAGAGGTTAGCAGGTGGGGTTCCCGTGTGGGTTCCCATATATGTTTCTGTACAGGATCCTTTATGTCCTAGAGGTTTACAGGAGGGGTTCCCGTACGGGATCCTACGTGTAATACTGTACAGGATCCTTCATGTCCCAGAGTTTAGCAGGTGGGGTTTCTATACGGGATCCTATGTGTGTTCCTATACAGGATCCTACACAGTATAGAGGTCAGCAGGTGGGGTTTCCGTACGAGATCCTACATTGTGTTCCTGTACAGGATCCTTCATGTCCTAGAGGTTTACAGGAGGGGTTCCCGTACGGGATCCTACGTGTGTTCCTGTACAGGAACATGTCCCAGAGGTTAGCAGGTAGGGTTCCCGTACTGGATCCTACATGTGTTCCTGTACAGGATCCTTCATGTTCCAGAGGTTAGCAGGTGGGGTTCCCGTACGTGATTCCACTTGTGTTTCTATACACGATCCTCCAAAGCCTACATGTTAGCAGGTGAGGTTCCTGTATGGGATCTCACGTGTGTTCCTGTACGAGATCTTACTCGTACCAGAGGTTAGCAGGTGGTGTTCCCTTACCGGATCTTACGAGTGTTCCTGTACAGGATCCTACTCCTCCCAGAGGTAAGCACTGCCATGCAAAACTGAAACGCCGAAACTTCTTTTTTTACTTAGGTTATGTTGACTACAATACTGCCTCCTTTATAAAAATATACAGATTGAAATTTTGGAAAATATCATTGATGGAAGGTACAAATAATAATGTCTCAGCTTTTATGGATCAAATTTATCGTAATTACAATCACTAAATTTTTATATTTTATATTTTTTTTTATATTTTTATATTTTTTTATCAATGATATTTTCTAAAATTTCAATCTGTATATTTTTATAAAGGAGGCATTATTGTAGTCAACATAACAAAAGTAAAAAAAGAAGTTTCGGCGTTTCAGTTTTGCACGGCAGTGCTAACCTCTGGGAGGAGTAGGATCCTGTACAGGAACACTCGTGAGATCCGGTAAGGGAACACCACCTGCTAACCTCTGGTACGAGCAGGATCCCGTACAGGAATACATGTGAGATCCCATACAGGAACCTCACCTGCTAACAACTAGGCTTTGTAGGATCGTGTACAGAAACACACGTGGGATCACGTACGGGAACCTCACCTGCTGACCTCTATACTGTGTAGGATTCTGTATAGAAACACACATAGGATCCCGTATAGAAACCCCACCTGCTAAACTCTGGGACATGAAGGATCCTGTACAGGAACATATATGGGATCCCACACAGGAACCCCACCTGCTAACCTCTGGCACATGAAGGATCCTGTAAAGGAACCCTTAACCTTTGCTAACCTTTGGGATGTGTAGGATCCTGTATGGGAACACACATGGGATCCCATAAGGGAACCCTACCTGATAAGTTACCTGATTTATATGTAGAATCTTATATAGGTACACACGTGGGATCTCATATCCTGATAGTTTCAAAAAAAAAAAAAAAATTTGGCGATAGGATCCTGTCAAGGTTCCCATATAGGATCCTATAGTATAGGATCGCACGGAGGATCTTGGTACAGTATCCCATAAGGATCTTATACAAGTTCCCTTGTACTAAGGATCCTTTATGGGAAACCATGTGAGATACTATATGGAATACTATAAAGGATCCCACGTTGGATCCTACAGGGTATTCTACGTAAGAATTTTCAACTGGGTTTTCTAATATGATTTTACTAATATTGTGTTTCTACACAAATTTTTACTGGGGCTCGAAAAATGATGTTATGTACCCCAAGATGGACACCTGCAATATCTCAATGTATTTATTATCATATTTTTGATTTTACACTTTTTTGAATAATGTTTTGAAACAATTAATTAAAATTTTGTATTTTCCAACAGAAAATCTATTGTCGTCGTACACTACAAATTTCACTTGCTTTTGCTAATAGGCAACTTAAACTGTACAGCTTTTTATGTTATTATTATGTGTAACAACCCGCAGTGGCACTCTTCGTGTCGGGCATGTTACATTTAACATTTTTGCATGCTCAACATATTGTTGCACATGCGCAGTAGTGCACTACCACTGTCTAAATGTGCGCACTACGACACCTTGGCATTTCGCATGCGCAGTAGTTCATTATTGCTGTTACACATGCGCAGTGATGCATTGTAGTAGTCACACATGTGCTCTTGTAAAATTTAAAAATTGCGCATGCGCAGTATTTTTTTTATTATTACTGTAATTAATGACCAATAATAGAAAACAATATTCATATTTAATCAAAATTTTGAAATTTAAGAACAAAATTTATATTATTGAAGATAAGAACTAATAACATTGTTAAAAATGTATTTAATTTTATAAAATTTATTCTTTTCTTCTTTAAAATATTTATAAAATATAACAAATTTTGTTCTGTAAGTTTTTAATCTTTCATACTTTAATAAACAATTTTCTGGGGGTACTGGGGGCTGGGTTAAATTTAATTAACATACTCTCAGAAAATCTTTCATTTAATTATTGTGTAATAAATCCCTTTAGAAATTTACTTATTTAATTAGAATTAAGAGTTCCAAAGTTCTCCAAGAATTCACAAAATAGTACATGGTAATCCTATATAAGAAATTACTTAGCTATTTTCTGTAGACGCTCTGTACGCGAGAGAGAAAAATGCATTAGGTATCCTAAAGATTGAGAGAGACACTAGATATTTCTGAAGACGCAACGTTTACAGGAAAAGAGACAAATGCATTAGGTAGCTTAAGGATGGAGAGAGACACTAGACATTTCTGTTGACGCTCAAAGGCGTAGGTTCAGGTTTTTTTTTTAAGTCCTTTGAAAAATAAAATTTCATTGTTTTCCATGTGTAAAATGTTGTATGTGCAATTTACTCTTAAAAATTGTATGTTTTACACAATGTATATAACTTTTTTGTTATGCGTTTTTACATGTTCTTTCGCTTGGACATAGTTGAACTGTCATTTATGGTCCAAATTTTAACAACTGCGCATGTCTAGAGTTAGGAGAAAACTACTGCGCATGCGTAACTACCTAATGAAACCATTGCCCAGGTGCATAGTTTAGTGAAAGCTGTGCGGATATATGTTTTTATCGTTGAATATTATCGATTTGCTTTTTATTATGTTTTTTAAAATATATATTTCTGCAATTTTGATATAATTGCTTTTTAAATTGTAAACTATATATTGTAGTTTTTTTTTAGTTACATGGATTTGCATACAAATAACTTAATATAAGTAGCAGTATTTTGTTCGTTAAAAAAATTTGGATTAATATTAACCAATATTCTTTGGTTGGTGATTTTGGCAACTTATTCTAAACTTATTCAACAAGAATGTTGTTGAAAGTCCCCATTTTAATTTGAATTTATATGGTTTCCGGGACGTACAGTTGTATTTATTTTGTTTGACCGTGACGTCACTATTTATTTTTTCTTGGTTGATTATAATTGTGTTTTTTTCGTTGCTGGAGTGGACTCCTAACCGAGTTGGATTGAAAGGTCTTTTCTCATTCGTGGACTTGTCCATGGTTGATTCTCAGCTTTTGTTGTACTTACTACCGAACGCTGCATTGGTGGATCCTCGTTAATCAAATCGACACCCTTTTGTATTTCTGTGCTTTTTTGCTGTATAAATTTGGTTTTTCTTTAAAGTTGATTTTATTCTTCTCTTTTCTTTTGTTCCATTCGGCTTCCTTTATTCCACGCTACTCGTTATTATACATTTTTTGGTCCTTCGTGTCGTTTTTAATGGCTCTTATCCGGCTCGAAGGACCAAAAAATGTATAATAACGAGTAGCGTGGAATAAAGAAAGCCGAATGGAACAGAAGAAAAGAGAACAATAAAATCAACTTTAAAGAAAAACCAAATTTATACAGCAAAAAAGCACAGAAATACAAAAGGGTGTCGATTTGATTAACGAGGATTCACCAATGCAGCGTTCGGTAGTGAGTACAACGAAAGCTGAGAATCAACCATGGACAAGTCCACGAATGAGAAAAGACCTTTCAATCCAACTCGGTTAGGATTCCACTCCAGCAACGAAAAACACAATTATAATCAACCAAATAAAAATAAATAGTGACTTCACGGTCAAACAAAATAAATACAACTGTACGTCCCGGAAACCATATAAATTCAAATAAAAATGGGGACTTTTAACAAATGTAAATTTTACATTGCATGAAATTATAATAACAAATAATATTTATGGTTCTTGTGAAGATTGGTGTTTAGTTGATGGAAAATGTTCTAAAAATTTTCCTAAAATTTTACAAGAAGAAACTACTCTAGAAGATAATTGTTATGTCGCATATCTTGTAAGAGATGCAACTTATATGAAGCCAAATGGTTATGTTGTTGACAATCGTTTTGGTGTACCTTATTTTCTTAATTGTCAAAAAATTTAAGTGTCAAATAAATGTTGAAGTAGTATCAAGTATTAAGTCGGTGAAATATTTATATAAATAAATATTTAAAAGTGTCATGATTCCGCATCAATTATCATTACCAATAGTAATGGAGAATCTACTATTAATCATAATGAAATAAATCATTATAAAGAAAATGGATATGTAGGTCCAGTTGAAGCTGCATGGAGAGTTTTAATTAAACATTTATTTAAAAAATGTCATAGCATATGTCGTTCACCACTGCATTTACCGAATGAACCAAATTTTTTTATTCAACAAAATCAAGGAAGTCAAGAAATATCATTTAATTTTATTAAAAATACACAGCTTTCTGATTTTTTTAATTTAAATAAACGTAATGCTAATGCTCATAAATAATTCCAGAATATTACAAATGGGATAAAAAGGAATGTGAGTGGATCGAGAGAAGTAATAAAGAGAAAGTGATAGGAACAATGTATTCTGTTAATACAAGTGATATAGAATTATTTCATCTTAGATTGTTACTCTTTACAGTAAAAAGTGCAATTTCATATGAATCATTATGAACTGTTGATGGAGTTATTCATCAGAGTTTTACGACTGCTTGTTTAGTATTAGGACTTATTGAAAATAATCAGGAATGGAAAGAAACATTAGAGGAAGCTTCTTTGTGGATGATGCCTTATTCACTTCGTGAATTATTTGTAAGGATTTTAGTTCACTGTCGTCCAATAAATGCAGGTGAACTTAGGAAACAGTTTAAAGCTCATATGTCAGAAGATTATGTCAGAGATTTTGATAATGTAATAGCTAAAAATAAGGCATTTATTAATATAAGAGAATTATTGTCTGAAGAAGGATATAACCTTCATGAATTTCCTGGATTAACCGATGTTGAAGATGAATGTGATAATTTAGAAATTGATTTTTCTGTGAATTTTGGCGAAGAAAGAGTCTTAGGCAAAGAAAGTTAGGAAGATTGTTGTTGATTCTGTATTAAATGCAGTAAATAATTGTGTCAAAAAAACTTGTCGTAACGTATATGTGGATGGTTCTGGAGGATCTAGCAAGACATTTATGTACATAACTTTGTGGCATTTACTAAGAAGTAAAGGTAAAAATGTTTGTAATGTGGCTTTTACAGGAATAGCTGCAATTTTACTTTCTATGGATAGAACTGTTCACAAAGTATTGGGATTACCTGTGCCGTTATATAGTGATTTATCATCCAGTATTAAACTACAGTCTAAAGAAGGTTTGGTTTTAACAGTTGTAATGTCTTTATTTGGGATGAAGCTCCAATGGGACCAAGGTATGCTTTAGAAATTATGGATAGAACATTGAGAGACATCATGCAAATCGATACTCCTTTTGGTGGTAAAATAATCATTTAAGGAGGTGATTTAAGACAAGTTTTACCATTAAAAGAAAGAGGTACAAAATATTAAATTATGAACTTGTCTATTAAAAAGAGTAAATTGTGAAAGAAATTTTTAATATTTACATTATCTGAAAACATGCGAGCTTTACCAGAAGAAACAAAGTTTATAGATTTTCTGTTAAAAATAGGAAATGGTACAAATAATGATGTTAAAGATTGTGTTCATTTACTACAAAGAATTATTGAAAAAGGAAATGTTGATATTGCAAGAAATACGTATGAACACTTGATTGAAGAGAAAAAATTTTAAAAATTGTCATTTTATGCTATTTTGGCACCTAGAAATATTAATGTTAATGACCCTAACAAACGAAATGTATTGTTATTAGATAACGATAAAGAAAAAGTATATAAAAGTATTAAATGTATAGATAATTCTAATAATTTTAATAATCATGATGTTATTTTACCAGAATTTTTAAACACTTTATCGCCATCTGGTTTACCACCACATTTATTACATTTGAGAATACATTCAGTTGTAATGTTAATTAGAAACCTTAGCATTAATAAATGTTTTTGTAATGGAACAAGATTATTGGTGTTAGATTTACCAAATCATGTAATCAAAGCTGAAATATTGACCGGAGATAAGTGTGGAATATTGTATTTATACATCGTATATTATTATATTGTGAGAATGTTTATCCTTTTACATTCAAGAGAAGACACATTCCAATCAAACCAGCCTTCGCTATTAATATTAATAAATATTAAGGACAGACATTTCATAAAATTGCAATTGATTTAAAAAAATATGTAATTAATCAGGGTCAATTGTATGTATCATTGTCATGGGTTCGCTCTTTTGATTCAGTTAAACTATATCTAGGTAATCAAAGAAGTGAAAAATATATTAAGAATTATGTTTATAAACAAAATTTTTAATAGGTTTAATAAAATTATGAAATATATTGTTATATTGGCATGAAATTTAAATATAAGTTTCTATATTACAGTTAACATTACTTTTTGTATAGCTCATTCAGAATGTATTTTCGACCGTAATTAAAGATTAAAATTTAATACGTTTAAAATTTTAAATTTCAAAAAAAGAAAATAATTTAAAATTACATTTTTAATTATAATTCTAAATAATTAAAGACATTCCTGTTTCTAAACAACTTAATTAATAAAAAAAATAGTCATAGGGTAAGTCGAGGAGAGATAGATCATAAGGAGAGATAGATTACTTCTCGACATTTTGAATCTCTTTGACTTATAGGTCTGGTTATTTGTCAGTTAGCATGTCATGATACGTAGACTTAAAGTTCAGAAAGTCTTTTCATTACCAAGTTTATTTAGAAAGCAAAATGACAAGCACTTTTATATTTGTTAAAAAAATACTCCAATATTTTTGTCGCGTGTCAAAGATAATAATTTTTTCGTTTAGTCATTATGATTTGTTACAAAAGTAATACATACGTCGAAGTATGGCTGCTATTGCAATGTAAATATATGTAATAAAACATGATTCCAAAACTTATTTTAATTTATTGCGCACCTTACTTTTTGTGGATGTTCGAAGAGAGATGGTTCACTGCTCTATAAATATATGACTAAGTAAAACATAACTTTTTTGATGAATGTACAATTTTTTAATTTATGAATAAGTAAAATTTTCATTTAGCAATAAGTGATATTTTCACTTTCCTTAGATATACATATATGTTGTGTTTTTACTTTTTATACTTCGACTTAGTTCACAAACACTTTTGGTATGTGCTTCCCTGTACCAACGTTCAACGCAAGCTTGCAGGCATGGAATTGGAAGATAAAATCTCACGGATACTTTAAACTTTGCGTCGCTAGTGATTTACGGTATTTCCCTCAGAAAGCACTTGGAGCTTAGGAGTGGTAAAACATATTTGGAAGAAAAACATATTCTATTTTTTCTTTAAAATTAATGAATTAATCACATTTTAGTAAAATTTAGTACAAGGTAAACTAATTTTAACAAATTTGTAAATATATGTAGTGAATATTGAGTGGCCAAAATTGATTTTAAGTCAAAGTGTTTACATAACCTAAATTTTAAAAATTTGATGAAATCGATTTAATTGTTTATGGAGTAAAATAAATTGATCCATAACAGATTAAGAGTAAGAGGAACCTATGTATGCAAAATAATTGTTTATTTTTACATGTTCTTTGTTTATTTATATTGTTTGAAAAAATTTAATTTTTTTCTATTCCGTCATTAAATAAAACATTGCTGTCAATAGATGTTTATAGCCATAAAGTTTCAAAATTTTCATTCATAATTAGTATAATCAAGGCATCATACATGTTTTTTTTTGCTCAATTCGCTCGGTTCTAGGAGACGAAAAACACATTTAGGGCTCAAAGATGGTTAGTTCACACTTCTTTTTTGGTAAAAACATAATTAAGCTTACGAAATCTAAAATTCCTTCACAATGTTCGCCTTTCAACTGATCACGGTTTTTAAAACTGCTTTGTAGCTAAAAGTTATGTTGTCTAATTCCTGAGCTTCAATCGCTCTCGCAGCGAAATGCCGTAAACAAAATATTCTCAAATATTTTATAAAACTACTTTTATTGGATCGCATGTATTACCTCCAAAACCTAATTGACTGAACTTATAATTGACCGAACTTATAATTGCCTGAAATTTAATTATCCGAATTCGTAATTCTCTTAATTTGCATTTGTCAGAATTTGTGATTATCAGAACTTGCATTTGTCCTAACTTTTAACTTCCCGAATTCGTATTTGTTATAAATTTAAAATTACTAAACTCGCATTTGCGATTTGCATTTCTTAAAATTTTCAACTTCTTGAAATCGTATTTTATATATTTATTAAAGTTCCTAGGGCTTAAGTATTTGTTGGTACTTCTAAACTCCAAACTTGTGGTTGCATTTGTCCGAACACTAAATTTGCATTTTTTCCAATCTTTCAAATTACCGAACTCGTATTTAGCAAAATATTGAACTACCCACATTTAGAACTGTAAGAACTTTTAAATCCATGAATTTCCATTTGTCTGAACTTTAAAATAACCAAACTTACATTTGTTAAAATTTTAAAACACCCGAATTTGCATTTCTCCAAACTTTGAAATGACTTAACGTTTGGTTGAATTTTAAAATCTCCGAATTTGCATTTTACTGAACTTTTAAATGACCGAACTTGCATTTATTCGAACTTTCAAATCACCAAACTTGCATTTGTCATATATTATATCGATCTATCTTCAATAACATTTTTTTTCACTTTTTTTTGTAAATGATATTTGCTTTCTTCTGATATATGCTTACAATTTATTTTTAACAATTCTCAAAG
Organism: Ganaspis brasiliensis; assembly: GCA_037103525.1. Lineage (NCBI taxonomy): Eukaryota > Metazoa > Arthropoda > Insecta > Hymenoptera > Figitidae > Ganaspis > Ganaspis brasiliensis. The sequence continues at coordinate 215,020 of JAZKLR010000259.1, read as the reverse complement.
AAGAGGAAACTGTGGAAAATTAATAATTAGTCAACATTTAAAGAAGCTCAAGTTAAAAAGACCTTTCTTTTGATAGTTCAGGTAATTCTAACGATTTTCGTAACAAAAAATATAATATAGAATTCAGAACAATAGTGATATAATTATTACAGTTTTGCGCCTTTCTCGAGAGACGAATCTCACGAGGGATACCTAGGCCCCCAGGGGCTATACTCCTACGGCTACAAATCCACTTACTAGGTACTTACTCCACTTGCCCTTTACATAATGAAACTCGGATGATCGAGATCATCCAAGTTGCACCGGAAGGTCACAGGTATGGAAAAATTGTCGTTGTAAGGACTGTTAGGTCCAAAACGACGAAGAAGACCGAGTGCCCCGAAGGGAGGGTGGTTAGCATCACTTGTTTTGGCCCAGTCAATGTTACTTGACCGGGACACTCCAAGTGAAGTTCCCAGCGGGGACCGCGTGGAGGTTCCACCCCTGGTGCAGGCCAAGACCTACACCACACTCGTGTTTTACCAGCCTATCTCGGGGACTATGCTATAACATAGTCATTGTGAGTAGGTTGTATGTGTTGAAGTTTGCCAGCTATGCTCAGGACCCTACGTTAGTAGGGACATAGTGAGTTAGTCTGTATGGGATGGGGATGAGGTTTCCATACATCCAGTGGACTGGTATGAGCCAGTCATAGTTGGTGTATGCAGGTGAAGATGGTGGTGAAGTGGTGATAGTGTTTACCAGCTTGCTCGGGATCTCATGTTACTGAGAACATAGTGAACAAGCTGTTGGGTGATGAATATGAATTATACCCAGATCCAAGGACCAATTTTTAGGTTGGTCTAAGGAGGATTGGGTGGGTGGAGATGGTGGTGATTTGTGATGATAATATCAAACTGTCAGGGACTAGTGTCACGCTAGTCATTATTGACAGTTCGTCGACTCCTTTCTTCTTTGCGGGTGAGGACGGATCGCGCGAATTCGGCGAACAAGGGCAATACGTCAGCAGCCGCGAAAGCCGGCGCGTCATCCGGCCACCGAATGGGACGACCAAGTCCCGTTTCTAGTGGCAGTCTGTCTGTCGTGTGTTCCGAACATGAGGTAAGGACATGAGCAGCTGTCTCCTCCGGGGCTCCACACGCGCACCTGGATCCGTCTCGAAGGCTAAATCGCCTTAAATAGGCGTTAAAGTCTCCGTGGCCGGTCAGGAATTGCGAGGTGTGACGCCCTGGGGTGACGCAGCGCTCTTTGAGTCTCTCCCTCACGTCCGGGAAGTAGGCGTACGTCTTTCTCCCTAAGTCATCACTGTCCCAGGATTGCTGCCACAAGCGAGCAGTTTCTCCCCGGACCAGCGCAGCCGAACCACGGCCAATCTCGCCAGAAGTCAGGGTGAGGTCGCCGAATGTGAATCCCACTCGCTTCCTCACCCAGAACATGGCGGCGCGTTCCTGAAGCAGGAGGTCCACCGGCGCTTCCCCAGCCAGCACACAGAGCGCACTGGTCGGAGTCGTCCTGTAAGCCCTAGTCATCGTTAGTAATGTCAGTCTTTGTGCTGATATCAGTTTACGTTTGTCCGAACCAGTCATAAGGTCAGACCAGCCAGCCGAGGCGTATCCCGCGACGGACCGGAATAGCCCTCGGTACAAGATTTTTAATGTGCCGAAGGTCAGTCCCCACGAGGCGGGAGCGATTCGGCGGATGGCCGCAAAGTTGGTTTTCAGTCTACTGGCAATTTTCTCACAATGTGTCGTAGCACGGAGGCCCTGGTCAATATGGACACCAAGGAGACGCACACACTTTTTAAGTGGGAGCGACGCCCCATCCAGCCTGACAACAGGTCCTCTCAGGTTCCAGTCAGACTCGTATCTCTTCTCCACGTACTTGCGGTTTCCCTTGATCCGACCTCCCCCTCCGGGGAGCCTGGGATGCCTGAGGAAAACCATTTCCGTTTTTGTCTTGGACAGCCTAAGGCCGCTTGCGCGGCACCAACCGTCGACTCGGTCCACCACCCGTTGAGATTTCTCTTCGACTTGATCTCTGGATTTCCCAGAGATGATCTTAGTGAGGTCATCGGCATAAGTGACGAAGTCCCCATCAAGCTCATCTTCCAGGACTCTCAGAAGCTCATCGAAGGGGCATCCATGCACAGGGGCCCAAAACAGAACCCTGTGGACAACCCTTTGTGGGTGTTTTGGTAATGCTGCCCCCAGTCCAAGAGATTGTCATGGAGCGACTATCGAAATAGTTCTCCATAACTCTCAACACGTTAAGTGGACAACGTCTCATCTCCAGTCCTCTCAACACGTCATTCCACCTTAGGTTGTCAAAGGCTCCTGTGATGTCAAACAGCATGGCGAGGACGTATTTCTCCCCCTGCCGCTTAACTATCTTCCTTAATTCAGTAATGGCATCCTCAGTTGATCGATTCTTCACGAATCCGAACTGCCATGGTGACAGTCGGTCCGGAGCCAGTGCAGTACGCCCCAGCCTTCCCAGAAGGAGTCTCTCGAAAATTTTGCCAAGGACGGAGAGAAGACACACTGGTCTGTAGGACCTGACGTTTGTTAGGTCCTTGTCTCGTCCTTTGGGAATTATACACAGGTTACCACATTTCCAAATTTCCGGGAAGTAACCCAGCCTCAGGCATCCATTCACCAGACCCAGGTAATCTCTCTCCAAGAACGGCCACGCCATTTTGACCACGGGGATGTCCACCCCGTCCGGTCCGGGCGCTTTGTTGTTGGGGAGAGATCGGATGATTTTCCACACCTCAGGGCCAGTGAAAGGTAGCTCATCATCGGCAGGGGCCTCATATGGGGCAGGAGCTCCAACGAGGTTGCCTACTATCCCATCGTCATCCGGGACAAACGCACTCATAAAGAGTTGTGCCCCTTCAGACATGGACTGTGCGGCAATACCATTCTCATCTGTAACCGTTCGTAGTACCGTCTCAGTCTTAAGTCGTCCTGTCGCTGATTTGTAAACAATACCCCAGGGGTTAGCGTTGCCTTCCCCCTCAACGAGCCGCTTCCAGGATTCCTGGCTGGTCTTCCTAACCAGACGGCGAAACTCGTTTTGAAGGTTGACATACGCCTTTCGTTTCCCGGCGCGTGTCTCCACATCTTTTTCCTGTTGGGATTCCCTCCTCAGGCGCAGAACTCTTCGTTTCATGCGCGTGAGGGTGTCGTTCCACCAGGGGTGGGCTCTCGTTCTCCAAGTTTTGCGCGGCATGGAGGCTTGGCATGCCCCGGTCAGAGCATCAGTGATGCCCACCGCAAGAGCCTCAAGTTGGTCTATTTCTTCGGGCTGAGCCTCATCGAGGGCCTCCAGGTTCGCCGTTAGGGTCCTCTGGAAGACCTCCAGCCTTACTTTCTTGACATTATATCTTGTCGGACGTTTGTCCGGGGGGGGAGTTGTATTCTTTTCCGTTGCCACGGCTGCACCGAGATTAATCTCAATGAGCGCGTGGTCACTAGTCGTTGCGTCTGTTCGTAAAGTCCAGTCTTTTACCAGAGGTAGTAGGGCACCGGTGACCAGCGTAACATCAATGTGCAAAGAGCCCCGTCCGCTCCGGAACGTACATTCCCCGCCGTGATTTAGTGCGTGAAGATTGTGCTGGACAATGAAGTCTTCTACCAGTTCACCCTTCTCATCAGTGATAGGGGATCCCCAGAGAGGAGACTTAGCATTGACGTCCGCACAGATAATCACGTTCCTGCCTCGCAGCTCCCGAAGGATTTGGGAAAGGTAGCTCAGATGCTTTTCAGTGGACTCCGCAAACTGAAAGTACGCTGACACTGCATAGAGAGGCACAGCAAAGCCGTGAATCTCCACACAGATAGCGTGCTGGTTCGTAAGGTGCTCCAGTACCGTCATACTTGTCCTCGGGTTGTAGTTGAGAGCGGCGCACTTGGGCTTTTTACACCCTTGCGCGGTCGCTCTCTTGATAGTAGAGCAAAGCCCGACAAGATCGCCCATGTTGTTGGCGTATGGCTCCTGCACGATGGCAACATCGACACTCCGCCGACGCAAGTAGTCACTCAGCTGTGGGGTGACTAGAGATGCTCCACGCATGTTGTGTTGGACAATGCGCAGAGTAACCTCAGGTAGATTAGACCCTGAGGTATTGGCGTCTTCGTGGTCAAGTCGTTGTCTATGATTGTTGAGTTTACTCGCCATTGTTGTTTCTGTTAGTCTGTCCGTCGTCTGTAGTCTTAACTCGGCCAAGATAGCGGCCCATTGCCATGAGGTATGTGGGGCAGTTTCTGTCCATCGTCATGTGGTTCGTCATGCGACCAGCACGCTCGCATGTAGCGCATGTTGGTCCCAAGCCTTCCCTTTTTGCAGTGCACTCGCCGGCACGATGACCCGTTTTCGCGCAGTACCGGCAAACGTCCTGCTTCTCCTTACAGTATTTGCTCGAATGACCGAACCCGCAGCAGCGACTGCAGCGGGAAACTCCCGTCGAATCATGAATTCGACACTTCCTCCAGTTGAGGAAGAGGAAACCCTGTCGACACATCCTCTCATGCAGAGAGGGGCTTACCGAGGCGATCCAGTGGACAGTGTCCTCTCCCTTGGGACCGGCCTTGTACTTAGGTCTGAAGACCTTCTTGAAAGCTTCAAGGTCATCACCAAGAGTGAGGTTACTGTTAAGACCGAAAACCTCCTGAGCCAACTCCTCCGCAGTCAAGGATGAACCAACTTCTCGAATGGTGATCTCTGGATCCAGCTTAGGTGGGAGGGTAACCTCCAATCCCGCTTTCTGAAGAGCATCACTCTTCAGCATTTTCTCGACAGAGGCATCATTCGTGGTTTCCACGATGATGCCTATTTCTCCACTTTTCCTGAGGCCACACACCTGGATGCCGTCCTTAGCTGGATTCAGAGATCCCATGATAAGTTTCCTGGTCTCCTCCGTCCCAGAACCCTCGGCTCTGCAAGACGGACGGATCAGGACAGCAGGAGGAAGCGGGCGCACAACAATTGGTCGCGCGCCGCGCCCACCCCCGCGAGCCGTCGTCTGGGGACCCTCCCCAGGGCGCGCGTTCGTCAAATCTCCTGTTTTCGGTACAGGGAGACGTTTGCCATCACAGATGACCACCGGGGCACTGTTCTTGGCGGGGTTTACCGCAATCTGGGCGTAAGAGGGGGACGCCGCCCCCGCAGTAACCGTAGTGGCTTCGGCCGCCAGGGTGGCGGCCCTCTCCCAGCCGGCGATTCTACCCTCCAATCGCGCATTAACCATCGTCAGCTCACCAATAATGGCCATGAGCTCGCGCGTTTTACGCGAGACGTACTTGAGGGTTGAAGCCTCAATCCCATTTACCTCATTCGTGAGGTGATCAAAGATCTCCCCCTCAACTCTATTGGCACGCTCGTTCAAGGCCTCCAGAGAGGGTGAGGTGCTCGCACCCGCCGAGCTAGCAACGACCGGCCGCGGCAGCGGCGGCGGTGGCCGGGGGAGAACGAAATTATCGTCCTTTCCGCTGGGTCCAGGGGCAGAATTGCCCAAGAAGGTCTTTTCATGCCCCAGGCCAGCATCATTCTTGTCCCCTGTCTTACTAACCTGTCCTTTGTCCTTTTTTAGTCCTGTCCTCGTTCGTCTTGTCTTAAAAGTCTGAAATCCGTCTTCGTCCTTTTCCCCTTTCACAGTCTTTTCGGATCCTGTGTCCTCCGAGGTAGGGCCCAGACCAGTGGTGGCGACCTTCACAGAAGACGAGGAGTCATGGTCAGACTCCGCCGGGTCCCCCTCAGGGCCACAGGAGCCTTTAGTCCCCGTTTTCTTCTTCTTCTCCTTTTTCTCCCCCTTGTTCTGTCTCGATTCGTCGCTGTCCCTCTTCCTTTTTGTCCGTTTCTTCTTCTTCGTCCGAGAGTCACTGTCCCCCGAGTCAGTCACGATCGACATTTCGTCAGCAGCCTCGGATTGCCGGTCGTCGAAATCACCGAGCCGAGAATTCCTCGACGGACTTCGACTCCGCGCGGATCCGTTCTCGCTCTCAACCTTCTCCTTCTCTCGCCCGCCGTCTCCCCCTTCAGGGGAAGACCAGCCCTTGTTCATCGAACCATCGCTATTTGTTTTTTTTGTTTTTTTGTTTTTTGAGTCCATTTTTGTTCCCACGAGTGTCGAAGAGGTTTCAATCGTCGACCCCAGCAGAGCTTCGTATGCTGGGGCAAGGCTAATACACCGGGAGGGCGCCCGGTATCCCGGGACAAAACCACCGTTAGGGCACCCCCACTACCGCCCCAAGAAACACCCGGAGCCAGGTCCCCCGACACATCCACCCTCGCGAATACACTGAGCGTTACAGTGCTCTACTCAGGCTTCAGTGGCGGGAGGCCCTTCCCAGTCACTTCCCAGTGCGGGCAGGTTATGGTACCATTCCATCCCCTATGGGCACGGTGAACACCACCAGGAATTGGGCCACTTCTACCTCGGGTGACCGCAGGCAGGAAAGAGACTGCCTGCAGACACCCAAGGCTCCTACACCACCGTTTTGGTCCTGAAGCCCCTCGTAGGTCCCTCCGCAGAGGAAAGAAGAAATGAAGCAAGTGTAGGTGCCCTTAAAGGCCTAGAAATAGTAAGGAGAAAGGTCCGACTATGGGGCCCAGTCAGTCCATTATCACCACTGGTAATGGTAATGGATACCAATACCAAGGCGACCAACGGACGCGCTGGTTCCCGTAGTCGGGGAAAAATAGTAGCAGGTATAGGGAGAGGTGATAGATAGGACAGTAATAAAGAGAATAAAGCCCTAATTGCAGTGCCCAGCCGATCCAGCAACGCCTAGACATCAGTAATGAGTAACCAATGTCGAAGCGGCATGTAGGACCCTCTGGCCACTGCAAAAGGTGAAAGGAAAGAAGAAAAGAAATAGGAAAAAGTACCCCTCCTCCTCCCCCACTGTAGAAAGTGGGGTCCCGGGCTTGGGACCGGCGTAGCGGAGTTATATAATTATTACAGATTTGTGCCTTTCTCGAGAGACAAGTCTCCCGAGGGATGCCTAGGCCCCCAAGGGCTATACTCCTACGGCTGCCTATCCACTCGCTAGTTACTTACTCCACTTGCCCTTTACATAATGAAACCCGGATGATCGAAATCATCCGAGTTGCACCGGAAGGTCACGGGTATGGAAAAATTGTCGCTGTAAGGACTGTTAAGTCCAAAGCGACGAAGAAGACCGAGTGCCCCGAAGGGAGGGTGGTTAGCATCGCTTGTTTTGGCCCAGTCAATGTTACTTGACCGGGACACCACAAGCGAAGTTCCCAGCGGGGACCGCGTGGAGGTTCCACCCCTGGTGCAGGCCAAGACCTGACACCACACTCGTTTTTTCCAGCCTATCTCAGAACTATGCTATCACATAGTCATTGTGAGTAGGTTGTATGCATTGAAGTTTGCCAGCTATACTCGGGACCCTGCGTTAGCAGGGACATAGTGAGTTAGTCTGTAAGAGATGGGTATGAAATTACCATGCGTCCAGTTGACTGGTGTGAGCCAGTCGAGATAGGAGCATGTAGGTGTGGATGGTGGTGAGGTAGGTGATGATGATTTCCAGTTTTGCTCAGGATCTCATGTTAGTGAGAACATAGTGAGCAAGCTGTTGAGTGATGAGAATGAGTTTTTACCCAACTCCAAGGACCAAGTTTTAGTTGGTCTAAGAAGGAGTGGGTAGGTGGAGATGGAGGTGATATGTTGTAGTGCCAAGCTGTCAGGGACTAGTGTTAGGCTAGTCATTGTTGACAGCTTGCCGGCTTCTTTCTTCCTTGCGAGCGAGGACGGATCGCGCAAATTCCGCGAACAGGGGCCATATGTCGTTAGCTATAAGAGCCGGCGCATCTTCTGGCCACCGAATGAGACGTCCTAGTCTTAATTCCAGTGGCAGTCTGTCTGTCGTGTGTTCCGAACAGGAGGTAAGGACATGAGCAGCAGTCTCCTCTGGGGCGCCACACGCGCACCCGGATCCGTCCCGAAGGCTGAATCGCCTAAGGTAGGCGTTAAAGTCCCCGTGGCCGGTCAGGAATTGCGTGGTGTGACGCCCTGGGGTGACACAGCGCTCCTTAAGTCTTTCCCACACGTCCGGAAAGTAAGCGTACGTCTTTCTACCCAAGTCATCGCTGTCCCAGGATTGCTGCCACAAGCGGGCAGTCTCTCCCCGAACCAAGGCAGCCGCGCCGCGTCCAATCTCATCAGGGGTCAGGGTTAGGCTACCAAATGTAAAGCCCAGTTTCTTCCTCACCCAGAACAAGGCAGCTCGCTCCTGAAGCAGGAGGTCCACCGGTGCTTCCCCAGCCAGAACGCAAAGTGCGCTGGTCGGAGTTGTTCTGTAGGCCCTAGTCAGTGTCAGTAGTGTCTGTCTTTGTGCTGACATTAGTTTGCGTTTGTCTGTTCCAGTCATTAGGTCAGACCAGCCAGCCGATGCGTATCCCGCAACGGACCGGAATAGCCCTCGGTACAAGACTTTTAGTGTACCAAAGGCTAGTCCCCACTTCGCAGGAGCGATTCGGCGGATGGCCGCAAAGTCTGTTTTCAGTCTGTTGGCAATTTTCTCACAGTGTGTCGTGACACGAAGGCCCTGGTCAATATGGACACCAAGGAGCCGCACACACTTCTTGAGCGGGAGCGACGCCCCATCCAGCTTGACAACAGGTCCTCTCAGGTTCCAGTCAGACTCGTATCTCTTCTCCACGTACTTGCGGTTTCCCTTGATTCGACCTCCCCCTCCCGGGAGCCTGGGATGCCTGAGGAAAACCATTTCCGTCTTTGTCTCGGACAGCCTGAGGCCGCTTGCGCGGCACCAACCATCGACTCGATCCACCACCCGCTGAGATTTCTCCTCAACTAGAGCTCTGGACTTCCCAGAGATGACCTTGGTGAGGTCGTCGGCATAGGTGACGAAGTCTCCACCAAGCTCATCTTCCATGACTCTCAGAAGCTCATCGAAGGCAACATTCCAAGCACAGGGACCCAGAACGGAGCCCTGCGGACAGCCCTTAGTGGGTGTCCTTGTTATGCTGCCCCCAGTCCAGGAGATTGTCATGGAGCGACTATCGAAATAGTTCTCCATGACTCTCAGCACGTTAAGTGGACAACGTCTAATCTCTAGTCCTCTCAACACGTCATTCCACCTCAGGTTGTCAAAGGCACCTGTGATGTCAAACAGAAGGGCGAGGACGTACTTCTCCCCCTGCCGCTTGACTATCTTTCTTAGTTCAGCAATGGCATCCTCAGTAGACCTATTCTTCACAAAACCGAACTGCCATGATGACAGTCGATTCGGAGCAAGTGCGGTGCGTCCCAACCTTCCAAGAAGGAGTCTTTCGAATATCTTTCCAAGGACGGAGAGAAGACACACAGGTCTGTAGGACCTGACGTTCGTTAGGTCCTTGTCCCGTCCCTTGGGTATTATGCATAAATTGCCACGTTTCCAAATTTCCGGGAAGTAGCCCAGCCTCAAGCATCCGTTCACTAGCCCAAGGTAAACTCTCTCCAAGAATGGCCACGCCATTTTGACCACCGGGATTTCTATCCCGTCTGGTCCGGGCGCTTTGTTGTTGGGGAGAGCCCGGATGATTTTCCACACCTCGAGGCCAGTGAAAGGGGGCTCGTCATCAGCCGGAGCCTCGTAGGGGGCAGGAACCCCAGCGAGGTTGCCTACTGTCCCATCGTCATCTGGGACAAACGCACTCATAAAGAGTTGTGCCCCTTCAGACATGGATTGAGCAGCAATTCCGTTGTCGTCTGTGACTGTTCGTAGTACTGTCTCCGTCTTGAGTCGTCCAGTCGCCGATTTGTAAACAATACCCCAGGGGTTCGCATTGCCTTCCCTCTCGACGAGCCGCTTCCAGGATTCCTGGCTGGTCTTCCTAACCAGACGGCGAAACTCGTTCTGAAGGTTGACATATGCCTCTCGCTTCCCGGCGCGTGTCTCCACATCTTTGTCCTGCTGGAATTCCCTCCTCAAGCGCTGAACCTTGCGTTTCATGCACGTGAGAGTGTCGGTCCACCAGGGGTGGGCTCTCGTTCTCCAGATCTTGCGTGGCATGGAGGCCTGGCATGCTCTAGTCAAAGCGTCAGTGACGCCCACCGCAAGAGCCTCAAGTTGTTCTTTATCTTCAGGCTGAGCCTCATCGAGGGCCTCCAGGTTCGCCGTTAGGGTCCTCTGGAAGTCCTCCAGCCTTACTTTCTTAACATTATACCTCGTCGGGCGTTTGTCAGGGGGGGGAGTTGTCTCCGTTTTCGTTCGCACGACTGCACTGAGATTAATCTCAATGAGCGCGTGGTCACTAGTCGTTTCGTCCGTTTGTATAGTCCAATCCGTCACCAAAGGTAGTAGAGCCCCCGTCACCAGCGTTACATCAATATGCGAAGAGCCCCGTCCGCTCTGGAACGTGCATTCCCCTCCGTGATTCAGGACGTGAAGATTGTACTGGACAATGAAGTCTTCTACCAGTTCACCCTTCTCATCAGTGATAGGGGATCCCCAGAGAGGAGACTTGGCATTGACGTCCGCACAGATAATCACGTTCTTACCTCGCAGCTCCCGAAGGATGTGAGAAAGGCAGTCCAAGTGCTTTTCAGTGGTCTCCGCAAACTGAAAGTACGCTGATACTGCGTAGAGAGGCACAGCAAAGCCGTGAATCTCCACGCAGATGGCGTGCTGGTTTGTGAGATGCTCCAATACCGTCATACTTGTCCTGGGGTTGTAGTTGAGAGCAGCGCACCTGGGTTTTTTACACCCCTGTGCGGTCGCTCTTCTGATGGTTGAACAAAGCCCAACGAGATCGCCCATATTGTTGGCGTATGGCTCCTGCACGAGGGCGACATCAACGCTCCGCCGACGCAAGTAGTCACTCAACTGCGGGGTGACTAAGGAAGCACCACGCATGTTGTGCTGGACAATGCGAAGAGAAGTCTCAGATGGGTTTGTCCCTGTTGTATTTGTGTCTACATGGTCGTGTCGCTGTCTATGGTGGTTATCGTGTCTAGCCATTGTTGATGTTGTTTGTCTGTTCGTCGTCCTGAGTCTTTACTCGTCCAAGGTAGCGGCCCATTGCCATGAGGTAAGTCGGGCAGTTCTTGTCCATGGTAAGGTGGTTCGTCGGGCGACCAGCGCGTTTACAGGTGGCACACAACGGTTCCGCACCTTCCCCTTTCGCAGTGCATTCATTGGCGCGATGTCCCGGTACCGCGCAGAACCGGCAGACGTCCTGCTTCTCATTACAATACTTGGTCGAGTGACCAAACCCGCAACAGCGACTGCAGCGGGAGACGCCTGTCGAGTCATGGACTCGACACTTCCTCCAGTTCAGGAAGAGGAAGCCCTGCCGACACATCCTCTCATGCAGAGAGGGGCTCACTGAGGCTATCCAGTGAACAGTGTCCTTTCCCTTGGGTCCGGCCTTGTACTTAGGTCGAAAGACCTTCTTAAAAGCTTCAAGGTCAACACCCAGAGTAAGGTCGCCGTTGAGACTAAAGACCTCCTGAGCCAGTTCCTCTGCAGTCGAGGATGAGCCGGCATCGCGGATGGTGATCTCCGGATCCAGCCTAGGTGGGAGGGTAACCTCCAATCCCGCCAGTTGTAGGGCATCGTTCTTCAGGATCTTTTCCACCGAGGCATCATTCGTGGTTTCCACAATGATGCCCATCTCGCCACTTTTCCTAAGCCCACATACTTGGATACCGTCCCTGGCTGGATTCAGAGATTCCATGATAAGTTTTCTGGTCGCGTCCGTCCCAGAACCTTCAGTTCTGTTGGACGGGCGAATCAGGACGGCAGGAGGAAGCGGGCGCACGGTGATTGGCCGAGCACCACGCCCACCCCCGCGACCCGTTATCTGAGGACCCGCCCCAGAGCGCATCGTTACACCATCAGCAGAGCTACCGTTGGCCCTTCCCGTTGGATTTCCCGTATTTGGCGCAGGGAGACGCTTCCCATCTCTAATTATTACCGGGCCGTTGTTTTTGGCAGGGGTGTTCGCAGCCTGGGCGTATGAGGGAGACGCCACTCCCGCGGGAGCCATTGTGGCTTCAGCCGCCAAGGCAGCGGCCCTCTCCCAGCCGGCGACTCTACCTTCCAGTCGCGCATTGGCCATCGTCAGTTCACCTATTACGCTCATGAGCTCGCGCGTTTTCAGTGAAACGAATTTGAGGGTCGAAGCCTCGATCCCGTTCTTCTCATCCGTGAGGTGGTTAAAAATGTCCCTTTCAATCTCATTGGCACGCGCGTTCAGAGTCTCAAGTGAGGGTGGGGAGCCCACTCTCACCTGTTGAGTGTCGACCGGCCGCGGCAGCGGCGGCGGTGGCCGGGGGAGGACGAATTGGTCATTCCCCTTGCTAGTTCCAGGGGCAGATTTGCCAAAGAGGGTTTTGTTATGCCCTGGGCCAGCGTCAACTCCGTCCTCTATCTTACGTGCCTGTTTTTTGTCCTTGTTTAATCCTGTCCTCGTTCGTCTTGTCTTAAAAGTCTGAAATCCGTCCTCGTCCTTTTCCCCTTTCACAGTCTTATCGGATCCTGTGTCCTCCGAGGTAGGGCCCAGACCGGCGGTGGCACCCTTCACAGAAGGCGAGAAGTCATGGCCAGACCCCGCCGGGTCCCCCTCAGGGCCACAGGAGCCTTTAGCCCCCGTTTTTTTCTTCTTTTCCTTTTTTTCCCCTTTGTTCTGTCTCGATTCGTCACTGTCCCTCTTCCTTTTCGTCCTTTTCTTCGTCCTCGTCCGAGAGTCACTGTCCCCCGAGTCAGTCACGATCGACATCTCATCGGCAGCCTCAGATTGCAGGTCGTCGAAATCACCGAGCCGAGAATTCCTCGACAGACTTCGACTCCGCGCGGATCCGTTCTCGCTCTCAACCTTCTCCTTCTCTCGCCCGCCGTCTCCCTCTTCAGGGGAAGACCAGCCCTTGTTCATCGAACCATCGTTCTTTGTTTTGTTTGTTTTTTTGTTTTGAGATCCCATTGTTGTTCCCACGAGTGTCGAAGGGTTTCCGTGGTCGACCCCAGCAGAGCTTCGTATACTGGGGCAAGGCTAATACACCGGGAGGTCGCCCGGTATCCCGGGACAAAACCACCGTTTAAGGGCACCCCCGTTACCGCCCCAAGAAACACCCGGAGCCAGGCTCCCCGACACATCCACCCGAGCGAATACACTGAGCGTTACAGTGCTCTACTCGAGCTTCAATGGCGGGAGGCCCTTCCCAGTCACTTCCCAGTGCGGGCGGGTTAGATGGCACCATTCCATCCTCTATGGGCACGGTGAACACCACCAGGAATTGGGCCACTTCTACCTCGGGTGACCGCAGGCAGAAAAGAGTCTGCCTGCGGACACCCGAGGCTCCTACACCACCGTTGTGGTCCTGAAGCCCCTAGTAGGTCCCTTCGCAGAAGAGAAAAGAAATAAAGAAAGTGTAGGTGCCATAAATGGCTTAGCAGTAGTAAGGAGAAAGGTCCAACTATGGGGCCCAGTCGGTCCATTATCACCATTGGTAATGGTAATGGATACCAATACCAAGGCGACAAACGAACACGCTGGTTCCCGTAGTTGGGGAAAGGAAAAGCAGGTATAGAGAGAGGTGATAGAATAGGACAGTAATAAAGAGAATAAAGTCCTAGTTGCAGTGCCCAGCCGATCCAGCAACGCCTAGACATCAGTAATGAGTAACCAATGTCGAAGCGGCATGTAGGACCCTCTGGCCACTGCAAAAGGTGAAAGGAAAGAAGAAAAGAAATAGGAAAAGTACCCCTCCTCCTCCCCCACTGTAGAAAGTGGGGTCCCGGGCTTGGGACCGGCGTAGCGGAGTTATATAATTATTACAACCCTATTCCCGTTACATCATATTCTATAAGCTGCCCTTTATTTATTCATATGTTAAAATGACACCATGACATGGCGCGCGTAGCGCGCAGTTTTTGTTCTAGTTTTAAAATAAAAAAGAAAATCATCGGCGGAGGGCTTTTCGAAAAAAATTAATTTCTTTTCTTTCATTTAGTAAAAATCAAGATTTGCAGTTATGTACCCCTGATGAAGCTCATTTTCTTCCTGTTTTATCCACTTTCTTGTTATGTATGCTTTTAGTAAATCACATAAATAGATGTTAAAAAGTAATGGTGAGTTCACTGCCCCTTGTTGCAGCCCGTTTTTTAATTTGAACAAACCGCTGCCCGAATCGCCCGTTCTCGGCCATATAGCTCTTAGAATGAAGATCAGAAAATGTTCTTATATTGTACCAAAGCTGGATGGCCGAGAGGTACAAGGCGTATTTGCGCCGTGTCGAACCTTGAGTGTTCGAACCCCGACTGAGTCCAAAGTTTTTTAAATAATTTATTTAATGTCAAATAAATTTGTAATATTACATAAATATCACTGCAATATTACTTGTAATATTACCTTGAGGCAGACATTTTAATATCACGTCAATATTACAGTAATATCACCCCGTAATATTACCAATATTACAATATGATATCACTGTTATATTCATGTATTATTACGTGCTGCTTGGGATTCGACTTAAATTTTTATGACCACGAGAGGAGTTCTCTTAACGTAAACAATTTGTCTAATCTAACAGATTTCGAGACCGATATTCTGACTATAGAAATAATAATTTACTATTTGTACGAAATAGTTTTCACGTTTGGGTTTCTGCAGCAAGTCGAAAAAGATTGATTTCTTTAAGTTACTTTTCGAATGAATTCTTTTTTCTAAGGGAGTTCACGACCACAATCGGGGCGTTGGTTCTCAAGACGGGCAATTTGGTGATACGTGTTGATCGCTAAATACGATTTTCGATACTGCAATTATTGTGACTACTGCACTGCTTTTATTGTCGCTTCGTTTTGTGCTTTTTGTAAAGAAAAGATGGAGGGGGAGGGGGGTTTGCTTAGTAACTGGAATTGAGGTGAGTCTTGACAAAGTGCGAATTGTCATTTTGAAACAGTTGGATGATTCATTGGCCAATAGTTAACATTTTAATATTTTTGAGTCTTTTTAATTGATTAGTCCTTTTTTTAGCATACTCAATTTTTCTTTTCGTCGATTCTTTCACGCGACCTCCTTTACACAGTAAATCTTCAATTACACGAACGTGATTCTCTGTTTCAGCAGTTAACCACTAAGAATTAATACTACAAAAGAATCTACCTTATTTTATATTATTAATTTATAAATCGTTTTCCTCAAATAATTAGCATAAACCCTATTTTAAAGGAGAAAGGATAAAATAAATATAATAATATATTACTGTAACAAAGATTGTTACAAAAAGAAATCAAATTTATTTTTATTTCTGGAAAGAGGGGTAAAATTTTTAATTTCTTTAAAAACTGATATTATCTTCTAAATCTACGTAAAAAATTAGAACAAAAATGTTTAAACAAAATTTTTCTATGAACAAAAGGGGAAAAAGTTAGGAAATGTTAGAGAAGTAGAAGTTCATCAAAAGTGAGAAAATTCAATCCATTCTACATCCTACAAATTTTGATTAAACTTAACAATACTTCGTATATCAAGTACTATCCAATACGACAACAATTTCTAAAAATTTCATACCGGTCAAAAAAATTTCATTTCTTGACCTGTGACACTTCAGGAATTTTGCCCCATACTTAAATTGTTATTATAAGCATTTGGTTTAATACTTCGGGTTTTATTTAGTAAAATAGCTTGTAACTAATTGAAAAGAAAATATATTATATAGATTTTTTTAGTTTAAAGAAAGGATTTTGAGCAGTATTATAAAATTACATTTTAATTCTACAAAAATTAAGAAAGATATCAATATTAACACATGTAATCTTGAATCTTCAGTTGTATATGATGCTTTGCATGTGAGAAAAAAATTAATTTTTGGCCAACATATGTCACAAATTCAAACGACACTTGGCAAAATTATAGTGCTTATAATATTTCAGCCATAAAGGATTTTTGAAAATATAAAAATGACAGAAGTTACACTATGTTGAAATTTGTAAAAGCTTATTTTTAAAAGTGTTAAATTTTCCACAATTATTTTTTGATTTTAATAAAACTTACAGGCATAATATAAAATAAAATGTACTTTCATATGAAAATAAAAAGAAAGTTTTTTTTAATGTGTCCTCCAAAAAGAGTAAAAAAAAATTTTTTGATTTGATTTTTGGACTTAGAGCTTCTTTTTTTAAATTAATTTTTCCATTTATTAATATTCCTTGTCATTTCATCTTTAATTAAAACAAAAATTAATGGAGACTTATTTAGTTCCCGAATTATGAAGGTTTTAAATTTGGTGGTACAGTGGAATTTACAGTTACATGGCCTTTTTTTGTATGTTAATTACACGAAAAAACAAAATGAGTTCGATATATTGATTATAGCAATATTTTTTTTAATACTTGGTTTATTATTTTAACAATTTAATATCAAAAATATATCTTTACAAAATGGTGGGTGATTCTTTCAAATTTGATAGAATTCTCTTAACATATAAATTCCAATAATTTTCACACCAAGTTTTTTATTTTTTAATGTAATCAATGACAGCTATGATAATTTTTGATGAAACTAGTCTTATGTAGGGGTAATTTTCTTAAGCGGTTTTGACCAAAAATTATTATGAAAGTGATTTTCCTCTTATTTACGAGTTTAAGTCAAACAAAAATCACCAAAAGTAACATATTATAAACTAGGTGAAAACTTCTCTTCCTCATGGATGAATCAATAAATTAATAATATCAAAGATAATTGCAGAAATTGTTAAAAATATTAGAATTTAGTCCGAAAGAATAGTGCCAGATATATCTTGAATTGATTCTCGTGAATCAATGTTCATGCTAGTTGTTGTTCTATTTTCCAAATTTAGTTCACTTATAATAATGGAATTCCCATTATGAATTGCATCTTTTAAGACAATATTATCGGATATTGCTGACAGTTTTTGAACATCGTCTACCTCTCTTTCTGTAACTAAAGAGAAACTGTCTTCCGGAATTTTGTTCATCACATTTTTTTGCAATATACTTTTATTAATTTGTTTCAAGTCTACACCAATGATATTAGCAATGTCGGACAAATTTGGAAATGGAGCATTATTCTCTTTATCAACATCAACACTCACAATTGTCTCCTGAACATTAGCAATTGTTTCTTCAAGACTTTCATCCGCAGTCTTCCTTCTTTCAGTTTCGATGGTATTGATACGAGCGACTGTTACCAACATTTCACCATGAGGGGGGGGGGGGGGAACTGTTCCCTTCTCATCATCAGATGTTTCAGTATTTAGTGTCGAAATACTGGCTGAATCGATATTATCACTATCTATAAAATTTTTTTCCGCAATAGAAATATGGCCACCTACTGAATTATTCTCCAATGAATCTTCTGTTACTTTATCTGCAAAATGAACTGCTTTCAATTCTTTACCGTTTTCATTTTTCTCATTAAAATCATTATTTTCAGGTTTTAAATTTGTCTTCTTAAAATATTCTGTACCTTTCAAAATTCCTTTTTTAATTTGCAAATTTCTTTTTCTTTTTAAATTACTATTTAATTTCAACTGGTTTATATCAATTTTGTTTTTCAAAAGAATATTCTTCTTCACTTTGACATTAACATTCTTTGGTTTCTTTACATGTAATAGTGCTTTTTTTTTCAACAACCGGGGATTGTCTGTGAACAAGTGCCACTGGCAATATGTGACTGCCAATTTGTTTCGATGTTTCAATTTGGTTTTTTTTTACAATTACAGAATCCGCAATTATCCTTTTAGACATGTCTTCATTTCCGTGAGTTTAAGAAATAATTAATTCTTCATCAATTGTTAATTTAATTTTTTTGGCTTCTCTTTCCTCTACAGAAGAAGTTCCACTTACTCTCTTTAAACTTTGTTTCACGTCTGCCTTCCTCTTCTTGGGGGGGGGGGGGGCATAGATTTCTGAATTGCTGTAGATGTAGACTTCTTTTGCTCCTGAACTACAAGTCTCTTCTTAGCTGTTCTGTCACTCGACACTTCTTCATCAGAAGAATTAGTCTCATTTCCTTCAAAAGAAGATGCTTTTCTTTCTACAGTTACAGATTTGGCGCTTATCCTTTCAGACATTTCTTTATTTCTGTGAGTTTTAGAAATAATTACATCCTCTTCAAGTGTGAATTGAGCTTTTTTTGCTTCTCCTTCCTTTACAGAAGAACTTACACGTACTCTTTTCAAACTTTGCTTCACGTCTGGCTTCGTTATTTTGAAGGGTGGTAAACGTTTCTTAATTCCTGTAGATGTACATTTCTCTTTATCCTGAATTACAACTTTCTTTTTAGTTGTTCTTTCAATCGGGACTTCCTCATCAGAAGAATAAATGTCATTCCCAGTAGAAGAAGATGCTTTTCTTTTCCCAGCAACTTGGAGAAGTTCATTAATGTCATTTCCATTATCATCTGAAAAGGAACTATCTTGAAGATCGTGTTTAGCGAGAAATTCTGTTGAAGATTCAGTGAAGTCGGATATTAATGAAGTGTAACTTCCATCTAAAGAATTCTGTTCATCAGATTTCGAATTATTTTCTTCAATTTCCTCTTCATCGGTATCAGAGATTTCTTCATCAGATGCTTTATGGAAATAAGAAATTTTACTCTTTTTAGTCCGTTTCTGTTTTCTTCTTTTCTGTGTGCGAGAAGTTGATGGCTCATTGTCGGAAATAGATTGATCAACTTCATCTTGAGCAAGAGGTTCATCATCTACATGTTCTTTCCTTTCCGCTAAAGGAATGTAAATAAGATTCCTTCTATAAGGTGTCCTCTTCTGCTTAACCTTAAATTTACTTCTGTAAACTTTTTTTTTTAAAGGAGGACATTTTTGAATATCTCTTCTTGATTTCTCAGTCAACAGATGGGGGACGGGTGTTTTGTATAATTCAACCATCGTTTTATCGTCATTGGATGGAGCAGGATTTGTTGGTGTTGACGGTAACGTCACTGCAGGTTTCCTTTTCAAAAGATTATTTATTGTCCTGTACTCTGCTAAACTGAAATTATAAAATAAATTTTATGTTTATTATGACTAAATTCTGTGAGTAATGTATTATTATTAATACAAAACAGTATGAAATACTATCAATACGAAACATTTTTTTTTTAATAACAAACGTTATTGTCACAGACGTTAATTATGTCATTGACAATATTTCACAAAGAAAAACATAAAAAACAATAAAAAATTAATATTTGAGTCATAGAGATATACAAAAATTGTATTATTAATAATTAATGACATGATAGCTCTCTTTACTTTTAAAAAATGTAATAATATTTTTACTTGATACATGACATAAATAATATTCGAAAAACCTTCCACTTTCTTAATCATAAATTTATTTTCAATATTCAATCAGTTATTAAAATAATAGAAATAAATTATCGATAAAGCAATAATAATATTTTACCTCAGTATTTATTAAACAAAATAGAATGCAATTATGTTTATTAAGTTCTTCATAACTATTCAAGACAATTAAAAATATTATGTTATTCGTAATAGACTGACAAGAAAATGAAAAAAATCTTTTTTATATATAGACATTGTAAATACTATTAGTTGTTATAATTATTAAAAATAAAATGTTTAATAGAATTGTGAAATTTGTGGAAATATATTTTATAATCATAAAAAAATATAATAATATATAACAATTAACTTTCATTTTAAATATATTTTAAAAGTTTTATGGCATTCATAAGTGGAAAACATTAATGATTTGAAATTATTTATTCGTACTACATAATATAAATTTTTTTAAAGGCTGTTAATATTATTTTAGATTATTTATGACAATTGTTATTGACCTTGTAAAAACATCAGATTCTATAAAAGATATTTTTATACTGATAAAATGACGCACCTCTTAATAAAGTAGTCACAAGAAAGAGAAACAGACTTTACTTTCAGTAAAAAAATTAAAAGAAATTTATTTGTATAATTCCAATAATCAAAAAATGTACTTACACAGCATACTGCACTTTTTGGATTAAATCTGCCATTGTTTTAGCACTGACTGGATTATCTTCTATATATTTCTTTAAATAATCGAAAACTTCGGGTTGCAGTTTCCGCACCCATCGAATTATAATTCCACTCAGTTCCTCATCCTCAGGAATGTAACTTAGATTAAACAGCCACTTTATGAACTCTGAAGCCGTCCCGTAGCCGAGGTTCTGCAAACTGGTCCCCCACGGCAGAGAAATTTTAAAAAAGCTAGAAAAAAGAAACAAAAAATGAACATTTATATTACAAGTTTGGTAGAAATATTAATAAAATTAAAGCTATGTGAGAAAATACTTACAAAAGAAGTACATATCGAACTTTTATTCGAATAGAGTACTGGTAAAGATTTTCTAGACCAAAAGCACTGGGTCCTCCTTTTTCTTTTAAATATGTCGTCAAACTTTGGAGTTGATATATGGCTATTTTGTTCCCTCCATAACCTAAACCTTCTCGCCTGCATTGCCACAGGCTGTCCCGATCGTGAATATCCCAATTTGGATAATCTTTGCAGTACAGATGTAAATTAATTAAATCTTTTAGGTGCTTATCGAAATGTTTAGAATTATAAATTGTTTTTTTCCCAGACATGTCGGCAATTCTGACAAATGAATGAAATTTCTCGCACACATAAATTTCGATTACATATTCCAAAAAAACACTATCAAATTTATAGATCTGAAATTAGCAGAAGTCACAATTGTACAAGAACAGGGATGGATAGTTACATAGTACAAAATAATTATATCAAAAAAGGAACTACCCAACTCTGTTGCTGAAGTCGTATGCGTTAAATAGGAGAACATACTTATTACTATTTTCAATATTGCTGAAGATATGTAACAATTCATTCTGTCGTAATAATCAGTTATTATTCCAATACTAATTATTAAGGGATAAGGAATAAAATAAATTATGTTGCAGAAGTCATATGCGTTAAATGGAAAATCATTTTTATTACTATTTTCAATTTCGATCCACATATTTAACAATTAATGCAGACGTAAAAATTACCGTTTATTGAAATAATAATTATTAAGGGAATGACAATAAAATCAACTCTACTGCTGAAGTCATATGCGTAAAATGGTGAAACATATTTTTTAATATCGTAAATATTGATGCACATATTAATCAATAAATTCTGTGGTAATAATAACTTTATATTGAAATAATAATTATTAAGGGAATAAAAATAAAATCAACTCTGCTGCTGAAATCAACTGCATTAAATGGGTAAACATATTTATTACTATTTTAAATATTTATACATATATTGAACAATCAATTCTGTCGTAATAATCACTTTGTATTGAAATAATAATTATTAGGGACTTATAAATAAAATCAACTCTGCTGATAAAGTCATATGCGTAAAGTGGAAAAACATATTTTTTAATATCGTAAATAGTGATGCAAATATTAATCAATAAATTCTGTTGTAATAGTAACTTTATATTGGAATAATAATTATTATGGGAATAAAAATAAAATTAACTCTGTCGCTGAAGTCATATGCGTTAAATATAAAAACATATTTATTACTATTTTAAATATTGATACATATATTTAACAATCAAATCTGTTGTAATAATCAGTTTGTATTGAAATAATAATAATTAGGGAATTATAACTAAAATCAACTCTACTGCTGAAGTCATATGCGTAAAATGTGAAAACATATTTCTTAATATCGTAGATATTGATACACATATTAATCAATAAATTCTATTGTAATAATAACTGTATATTGAAATAATAATTATTGGGGAATTATGTAGAAAATGAACTCTATATCTGAAATCATATGCGTTAAATGGAAAACAATATTTATTAATATTTTAAATATTGATACATATATTTAACAATCAGTACTATCGTAATAATCAATTTGTATTAAAATAACAATTATTAGGGGATTATGAAGGAAATGAACTCTGTTGCTGAAGTCATCTGCGTTATATGAAAAAACATATTTATTAATATTTTAAATATTGCTACATTTATTTAACAACTAATTCTATCGTAATAATCACTTTGTATTAAGATAATAATTATTGGGGAATTAGAAATAAAATGAAATATATTGCTGAAGTCATATGCGTTAAATGAAAAAACAAATTTATTAATAATTTAAATATTGATACATATATTTAACAATCAATGCTGTTTTAAAAATCACTTTTTATTGAAATAATAATAATTAGGGGATTAGAAATAAAATCCTACTTTATTTTCATTTAATAAAAATAGGGTATATTATAAACGTTTCCCATCCCTGTGAGAATGAAGCATGATTACAAGTTTATGAACATTACGACTATGGACAACAATTAACGTCAATAAGCATTGAGAAAAACAATATTCATGAAAAAAATTTTATTCTCATAAATTGAAATGGAAGAAAAGAATAACGATTTTCAGGTTAGTTATTGTTATGTTCATTACACATCAACTTTAACATGCATCTACACATAAAATTCGTTAAATTTCATTTTGTACACATAAAAAGAGATATATATATATATATATATATATTCTATAAATATTATATAACAAAAGCTTTTAAATATATATACAAAACATTACCCCTCCCTTAGAACAATAATTTCTTTTCTATACATATAAATGTTTTCAAATATAAGTAATATGATCTATTTACGAATTACAAGAATGAATAATAATATGAACATTTTGGAATTTACATATTAAACAATTGTTATTAACAAACCTTCCTGACACCCTCTAACATGAAGTAAATTATATAAATATTCAAAATAATTATTAATCAAAATTTTGAATTGTTTAAACACTAATCATTTTATTACACAATTTTCATTATACATTTCATATCGATTTTAAAAAAAATAATATTTTATTTCAGACTATCCAATTCTTTGAATTACCAATTATAGAGAATATTAACAATCTGAAAATTATAGAAGAGGAATGTGAAATGAATAACATTGCAAGACATAAATCAAAAATAAGGTTTAAGAAACAAAATAAGAAATTGCTAAGAAGTAAAAAAGTGTCAATTTACAACAACACAATGTTCAAAAATAAGGAAATAAATAAAATATTATTATTCTTCTGTAATTGTGCTAAAAAAGAAAGTTTGTTCTTGAAAAAAGGTGCAAAAGTAATGCAACTAGAGGTAATATTTAAAATTAAAAAATGTCAATAAATTGTAGATTATGATTAAAAAATATATGTGAGAAATTATAAAGAATATTATAAATATTAATAAATATATTCCTCTTTTTCACAGATATTGCCACATAGATCAATTAATTCCATCTTATCTTTCATGCGCAAAAGGTTTCTCAACAATCCACACTTCATAATAGACAATTCTAATTTAAAAGAAACACAAAAAATTAAAATTAAAAAATATTTTGGAAGTGAATAATATTTTATAATTTTTAAAAATGTACATAAAATAAATGAAAAGGATATTAATGACAAGGAGATGAAAAATATATTTAATTCAATCTAAGAAATACAAAATTTTCCTTTAATATTTTCCATAATTATTAAGAATATTTCATGTCAAATATCTATAAATTTTACAATAAATATACATTCATTGTAAGTTATTCATTAAGCGTTTATATTTCCTTAAAATATCCAGTAACTTAAAATCAGTTACTTTAATGCAGTATGTCCTATTTTTTTTCAAGAAATGACTAATAAAACTATCCCTTGTAGTGGGCATATGTCTTACTAAACTTCTAAAATTGCAGATACGCTGCAATCTATAAGTGTTAACACCATTTACGTCTAACGATAAGACTCGAGCAACACACATCAATTCTCGTAAACATTTTTTATTCAAAGATTTTTGTGAGTTTCCATTAAAGAGATGAATATCCTTTCTTGGTACTATCATTGTCACCTGCAAAAAAATTTTTAATTACAACATTATTATTTAGAATATACATTTTCAATATTTTGGAAGGAAATATAAATTACAGGAAAAATTAGTTATTCATTTATAATCACAAAGGGAATTAAAGATATTGAAAAAATATAACTAGTTTTGAAATAAATGGAAACAATAAAATAAATTATATAGTTCTTAACAACATACAAGATTATCAATGTTCACATTCTCATCATTATTTAAAACAATCTTGTTTTGTAGATCATACTCGTTTTCTAACTCCAGTTTTAAAATTTTATAAGCTATGAAAATTGTCAATAACATTTCAATGTGGGTATTTTTCCACGTACAACAGAAACCAAAATATTTATGATTTTGTAAATTTCGAAGTAACAAATCTTTTATGGGCATTCCTTTCAAAAAAGTACGAAGCATATAGCAATTAATTTGTAAATTGTGATTTGTTATGTCCATAATAATTGCTGTTACGATTATTTTCATACTTGTAATATTTATTCTAAAATTTTTTTCACTATTTGTACAAATGTCACATTTATCACAACGTAAGCTACTTATGATTTCATTTTGCATTGAAGTAAAACTATATCTATAACCATGTAATAAAATTTGCATTCGACAAATTCCCGATTCTCCATATTTGACAACTTCAAATAGATTATTAAGACTTCTTTGTTTCAATAATACAGAATCTGTTCCTTTTGTAATTTTAGATATATGATGCTTGATATCCATAATATTATAAAACAAGAAACAAAACCCATCCCCCCCCCCGTCTCGAGCAACTCTACCAGTCTCTTGAACATAGTCATTCAATTTAGTTGGAGTTGTAGCATGAATAATATACCGAATATTACTCTTGTCGATACCCATTCCTAAGGCAACAGTGGAACACATGACTAATTTCTGTCCATTTTGCCAACTATTAAAATTATCATTCTTAACATCAACATCCAATTTAGAATGATAAATGGTAGCATTAATTTTGTTTTGAAGAAGAAATTGATACATATATTCCGTATTGTCAATTGTTTCACAGTATATTAGCCCACAAGCGAACAAAAAGTCATCACGTATAATTTGCAAAATTTTCGAATTCATTCTTCCCTTCTCAAAATTACCAGCAACAGAGTAAGAGACATTAGACCTCAATAAATCACCCACTAATCTGAAAACATTTAAACATAATTATTCCGTATTCTCCTAATACAATCGTTATTTGTAAATCAATAAGAAATTTTTAAAAAACAAACAATAATTGCAATAAAAATACTGGACATTGCAAATGCATATCCACAATTTCTATTAAAAAACATGTCTTTTTTCCTGCCAATCTGTGTATAGGTAAACCCCCCCTTAGAGGAGAAGAACACCCTCACCCCAGAAGCAATCGCCACCCCCCGCGCCAAGAACACGAAGCAGCCCCTAAACGTACAAAACCCAGAAACCCCCACTCCGAGTAACCAACCCCTCCTCCCGTTAATGAACCCCAACTCCCGCAAAGGAACCCCCACTCCCGCAAAGAAACCCACACTACAGAAAACCAACACACTCTCCTGAAGACCAACCCCCACTCCCAATAAAGAACCCCCACTCCTAAAAACTGACCCCAACATCCTTAAACCAACCCCTTGTACATGAAAGGAACCCCAAATGTGGGAAACCAACCACCACTACAGCAGAACACCCTCCACACGTACAATACAAAACCCCTCTCCGGCAAAGTAACCACAACTACCGGAAATCAACCATTATTCCTGCAAAACAACCTCCACAACCACAAAAGACAACCCCCCTTCTACAAAGCAACCCCTACTCCCACAAAACACCCTACATACCCACAAAACACAACCCCCCCCCTCCCGCAAAGCAACCCCTACTCCCGCAAAACACTCTCCACAGTCACAAAATACCCATCACACCTACAAAACACAACCCCTCTCCAGCAAACTAATCCATACTCCCCCACAGTAACCCCTACTGCAGAACAGTAACACCTACTCCCGCAAAACACCCTCCATACCCACAAAACATCATCCACAATCATAATACACACCCCTTCTCCGGGGAAAGAAGCATTACTTCCGCCGAACACCCTTCACAGCCAGAAAGCACAACCCACCCTCCCGCAAAACATTTTTATTTTTTCAATACTTCACGCGTATGACTTTCGCTCCAACTGTGACACTTTAACATGGTATTTTTCCAACTGTGACAGTTTATAAAAAATTTTTTCAATACTTCATGCGTATCACTTTCGGTTCAACTGTGACACTTTAACATGGTATTTTTTCAACTGTGACAGTTTATAAAAAATTTTTAAATACTTCACGCGTATGACTTTCGGTCCAACTGTGACACTTTAATATGGTATTTTTCCAACTGTGACAGTTTACAAAAAATTTTTTCCATATTTCACGCGTATGACTTTAAGTTCAACTGTGACACTTTCAGAAAGTATTTTTCCAACTGTGACAGTTAATAAAAAATTTTTTCCATACTTCATGCGTATCACTTTCGGTCCAACTGTGACACTTTAACATAAATTTATTCCAACTTTGACAGTTTACAAAAAATTTTTTTCATATTTCACGCGTATGACTTTAGGTTCAACTGTGACACTTTAACAAATTCTCAGTCCAACTGTGACACTTTCACAAACTTTTTTTCCAACTGTGACAGTTTCTAAAAATTTGTTTCGAGTACTTCATGCGTATCACTTTCGGTCAACTGTGACAGTTTCACAAACTTTTTTTCCAACTGTGACAGTTTACAAAACATTTTTTCCATATTTCACGCGTATGACTTTCGGTTCAACTGTGACACTTTCAGAAAGTATTTTTCCAACTGTGACACTTTAACATGGTATTTTATCAACTGTGACAGTTTATAAAAAAATTTTCAATACTTCACGCGAATGACTTTCGGTCCAACTGTGACACTTTCATAAAGTATTTTTCCAACTGTGACAGTTTACAAATTTTTTTCATATTTCACGCGTATGACTTTAAGTTCAACTGTGACACTTTAACAAATTCTCAGTCCAACTGTGACACTTTCACAAACTTTTTTCCAACTGTGACAGTTTCTAAAATTTTGTTTCGAGTACTTCATGCGTATGACTTTAAATTCAACTGTGACAGTTTCACAAAGTTTTTTTCCAACTGTGACAGTTTATAAAAAAAATTTTCCCTACTTCACGCGTATGACTTTAATATCAACTGTGACACTTTACCATGGTATTTTTCAAGTACTTCATGCGTATCACTTTCGGTCAACTGTGACAGTTTACAAAAAAATTTTTTCATACTTTACGCGTATGACTTTAGGTTCAACTGTGACAGTTTCACAAAGTTTTTTTCCAACTGTGACAGTTTATAAAAAAATTTTTCCCTACTTCACGCGTATGACTTTCGGCTCAACTGTGACACTTTAGCATGGTATTTTTCCAACTATGACAGTTTACAAAATTTTTTTTTCATATTTTACGCGTATGACTTTAAGTTCAACTGTGACACTTTCTCAAACTTTTTTCCAACTGTGACAGTTTACAAAAATTTGTTTGAAGTACTTCATGCGTATCACTTTCGGTCAACTGTGACAGTTTACAAAATTTT